>OY748301.1:7919436-8191949 GCA_963556515.1 Nudaria mundana
AATCCCTTTTCCTTCCCCTACCCTCTCTTCAGAATCCATTATTACCAATGAAGGACAACCTTGACATCCTTGGCATAGACGTTCGTCGAGAGCTCAATAATAAAAACTACATCGAAAGATGTATAGGGCTAGCTTCGCGGAAACTAGGAATACTGAATAAGGTAAAGCGATTCTTTACACCGCACCAGAGGTGTCTGCTGTACAAGACGCAGATTAGACCCTGCCGCTAGCTCAGCGCCGAATAATAGCTTCCTTGGCCGCATTCTACCGTATTTACCACGGCGAGTGTTCTGGAGAGCTCTTCAATCTGATCCCACCCTCTTCCTTCCGATCCCGAACAACGCGTGCCGGGCAGAGATGCCACTCCCACACAGTGGATAGCATGTTCGCGAGAACCGAACGTTTTACACGTTCGTTTCTCTGCCGAACGATAGTGGCCTCGAACGCTCTGCCTGTGCACGTGTTTCCTCCCACATATAACCCTGGGTTCTTTAAGCGGAGCGTGAAGAGGCACATCAGTAGGTCGTCAAGTTGAGGGCCACTCTCTATAGTATTGTGCGCTGTGAGAGTGGCCCACAATCGCTAGACGTCGTCACGACTTACCACCAAGCGGGCGGCGTCAATTTGGCGAACCCAATATAAAAAAAATATAAAAAAAAATATCGTCATCGACAAATCTTGGTACTTTGGTAAGTAAAATATTGTATGATTTTTTTTTATGGCAGACAATATTTTTAGTTACTACAAATTATATTGGATAGAAACAGGCGTTACTTGGCGAAAATCCATGACAAAACAATGGTAAGTAAAAATTTTTTTAAGAAAAAACTTTTTAGCATTAATTAATAGCATTAATTTTTCGCAGAATCAAAAGGACAACAAAACGTCGACAATTGTTTCGCCTCTAAACGAGGCATTATCAAGACTGTCTCAGAGAGAACAGCCGTTCTCTCTGAGACAGTCTTGATAATGCCTCGTTTAGAGGCGAAACAATTGTCGACGTTTTGTTGTCCTTTTGATTCTGCGAAAAATTAATGCTATTAATTAATGCTAAAAAGTTTTTTCTTAAAAAAATTTTTACTTACCATTGTTTTACTACAAATTATATTTCAGCCGCAATGGGAAATAAAACCAAGTTATTTTTAGCGAAGAAAAAAATTTAACAAATTTGGAAATCTACAAAACGGAATTGGAATCGTTAGTTCGGTGGAACTGCGGTAGGTGGATCCAACGCTAACCTTAATAGCGTGATGTAGAAATTATGAATATGATATGAAGCAAAGATTCGATGTCGTCGGTAGTGGTCATCGTAGCTCAGTTGGTCAGAGCACTCCCCCTGTTAGGGAAAGGCCGTGGGTTCGAGTCCCGCCGATGACATCAGTTTTTGTGATCTATTTATAATTTCTTTCTTAATATTTTAAGAATAGTTTAAGCAAACTCATTGCTTTAAATACAAAAATAAATAAATTTGGAAAAGGCAAGGCTAAAAGGTTGGTATATATGCTATACTAGCTTCAACCCTCGGCTTCCTACTACTTCATACCTAGTTACGTGCGTTTTCATACACTACTATATCTAATGTCATCCGTTTAGGCATTTTGATATCTTAGTTGGAGGCGTGAAATATAAAACAGACTGCTTTGCCAGACCAAAGTATGTCTAGAAATCAGTAGAGCGCATATTTTAACCATGAAACAGATGAAGAGGAGTCAGAGGATAAGTCATTGAAGACTGGTATCAATCACAGATTATCCGCCGCATAGATGTGCTGTCACAGCCGTTCTCCTATCACATTCCAGAGACTATGTCACTTTAGTTTTGTCATTACTACTGCTTGCAAGAGATATTTCACGTATATTTGCTAATGTATTCTTTATCTCTTCTCTTGATAAATTGTGTTCTTGTTGTGTAAATTAACGTAGTCATGTATTAAATTGTGTTAACTTAGTGATGAATGGTAAAAGTATCTCCAAAGCATAATAGTTTACATTAAATTAGCGTAGTTACGTTTAACCTTTGGCATGCCTGGTAGGGTCCCACAGACACATCCCTAAACATAAATTGCTGCAGTTCATTCAAATTTGAATTTTGCACGCAACCGTCTTCAGTAGCTGTCCGTTATGAGTCTCTAGACGTCCGACACCCGCCATTTCAGTCCAGGGTACGGTTCTTTAGAACAAAGATGTGATTTAAGTGCGCGTGTACCTGTTATTTAAGTACAACTTTCATACATGATACAAAGTAAAATAAAATACCACAGCAATTAGTTTTGGTCACAATTATCATAGTCAGTTCAATATCTGTTGGTGTTGGATACAAATCATAAATGTTTGGTTTTTTTTTTGTTTAATTGAGCGAAGCGAGCCGAAGGCGAGCGGAGCTCTCCACGGGTGACCTAGTTATAACAGCTGGCATGGAAAACGTCTAATTGGAAGTGATATTATATATTAAGCGGAATATTTCACAATAATATCTTATGAAGTTACAAATTTTGTACACCACTGTACTCCATTGAAATGTAGGGCAAACGAAAACGTTTTATTTTCAAATTACATCAGCTCAAATTTATTGTAGCTTCATACGACTATATCACGACTATTTTTTGGCATAAACTTTAAACCGAAAATCGCAGGCGTTCCGGAGAAATTTGAACTTTTCAAATGTTCAAGCCATAATCCTCACCAGGTTACCTTTATACTTCTGCAACCTTTTAAGGGCTAATTCTGAGATTTGGCATGTCGTTACGACTATTTCATGACTATTTTTTGGAACCTAAACCAATTCGATAGACTTTATCCGCTTGCTTGCACCAGAAATGAGGATTACAGCTTGACGTTCAAGCTATAATCCTCACTAACTTATAGCTATAACGCCGAAACTATAATACGACTATTTTTTTTACATGTACGACTTGAAAAAGAAAAAAGTCTGCCCGTCTCTATGTATGCATAGATCTTTAAAACTACGCAACGGTCATGGTTATGTACCTACCAATAAAAAAAACTTGAATATATAATATCCTAAATGCTAAACTAACTTCAAGAAACATAGTTTTGTTATGTCAGTTCGTCCGTATGTCTATTCTCTTGGCTATGGCTTTCCTCCTAAACGGTTAAAGCTAGAAAAATGAAACTATGCATAAATATGTGTATTTATAACGGTTACCAAGGGCTACAATAAAATAGTGAAAACATTTTTTTTGGGTTGCACATAAAGTCAAAATGATTTTTTTAATCCCGTTAATTACTTATTTTTACTAAAATAATGAGTAAACAAAACAATCAAACAGTTTAATTCAATCTTATAATTCGACTTAGAAAAATAAAGTAACACCGAAAAACTAACAATATTCGGACTTCAGATAATCTCTTACAAAGTAAAAATGTACGTAACAATCCAATCAAAATGTGTTCTTCAAGCTGTAATCCTTATATTTGAAATCTCAATGAAAACGAATTTTGACAACGGTTTTTTTTTCTTTTTCAAGTCGTACATGTAAAAAAATAGTCGTATTATAGTTTCTATGGCGGCGTTATAGCTATAAGTTAGTGAGGATTATGGCTTGAACGTCGCTCAGACATTACATTGATGTACAAGAAAGGAGACCCCCTAGACATTGGTAACTATAGACCAATAAGTTTGATGCCTACCATCTACAAGTTGTTCTTATCAATAATACTCAGCCGCATAACAACAACAATAGATGATAACCAACCAGAGGAACAGGCAGGATTCCGCGCAGGATTCTCAACTATGGACCACATCCATGTTATAGAACAACTTATGGAAAAATACAAGGAATTCAATAGACCACTCTACATAGCTTTCGTGGATTATTCCAAAGCATTTGACAGTATATCACACACATCAATATGGCAGGCATTGGAAAACAATGAAGTAGAAGATAGATACATACAAATTATTAAAGACCTATATTCTAAAAACACTAGTAGGATAAAACTAGTGCAAAGTTCCCCATCAAAAAAGGAGTAAGACAAGGTGATCCACTTTCTCCGAAACTATTCATAGCAGTTCTAGAAGGCGTCTTTCAAAATATAGACTGGGGAAGTATGGGCATACACATAAATAATCGGTATCTAACACATCTGAGGTTTGCAGACGACATAGCTATTTTCAGTGAAACCGCACCAAGCCTAGAAAAAATGCTACAAATCTTAGATGTGCAAAGTAAGAAAGTGGGTCCTTAGTATGAATCCAAACAAAACGAAAATCATGGCGAATAGCTTACATAAACCTATAACAGTTAATGGAAAAGCAATAGAATATGTGAAGACCTATGTCTACCTAGGAAAACAGGTGTCGTTCGACATCACCAACAATGACAATGAAATACACAGGAGAATCAACTCAACGTGGAACAAGTTCTGGGTACAAAAAGAGATCTTAAAAGGGAACTATAGCTCAGAATACAAAAAGATTGTAACGGACACCTGCCTACTACCATGCCTAACATATGCATGCCAAACATGGGTTCTTGATACCAAAACCAAACGTACAGTAAGGTCATGTCAAAGGGCCATGGAACGCAGTATGCTGAAATTAAAAAAGATACATAAAGTCAGACATGAAAAAATCAGAGAAAGAACCAGAGTCACAGATGCCTTAAAGCATGCACTAAAACAGAAGTGGCAATGGGCAGGACATGTTTCCCGCTTGAAAGACAACAGATGGACCACTTACAATAACGAAATGGCGAGGTCCACAGGGAAAAAGAAGAGTTAGCAGACCTTATAAACGTTGGGCGGATGATATTGCCAAAGTGGCTGGGAAGGACTGGACTATCAAGGGTCAGGATAGAGACAACTGGAAACGGCTGGAGGAGGCCTATACCCAAGAAGGGATCCATATCTAGCAAAGTAAAACAAATTACTAACAATGTTTATTTAAATAATAAGTTAATACTAATCACACTAACACTGTGTAAAGTTTAATCACATACTATGTAAAATATATGGAACTGAAATAAAGGCTTTATTATTATATTATATTTATTATACTAAAATAATGAGTAAACAAAACAATCAAACAGTTTAATTCAATCTTATAATTCGACTCAGAAAAATAAAGTAACACCGAAAAAACTAACAATATTCGGACTTCAGATAATCTCTTACAAAGTAGCTGTTTTAACAATCATTCCGAAAAACATGCGTGTACCTAGAACATTATACTTCATATTGCCATGGTTTATCGATACATCGATAATCGTGACGTCATCAGGTTGTCAAGCCCTATCGTAAAAGGACATCATTCTCCTATATTACGTTATATGAATAATTGTTTCTTTTTTGAATAGGAATCTATTACTGCACAATGCAAGGGTACCTAATCAATGTACTATGATTAGTTCTTTTGTATTTATTTGATAAACACAAGACATAAACAAATATCTGTTATCTAAGAATTGTTGGAAAATTTTTTATTTACCTGTGAAACGTGTAATTATTTGGATTGTCTGCTTTAGTCACATTACAATTACTTAAAACTACAAGACACCATGGCTCTTGTATACAGTTTTACTGTAAACAACACAAGGATTCGCTTATATTTTAAAAATCTAATATTCGTCAGTTATCAAGGAAATCGCTATTTTTTCAGTTTGGAAAACTTCGGAAAATTCTTGTCCGCTGACACTGACAACAAAAATTATAAAAGTACGTCACCTCTATCTTTATTACTCATGAGGGCAATGTTCGAATTATGATGGACTTCTCGGGACATTTCTTTCTTTCCCACGCTCTGTTAAGCGCTGTACAAACCTTTCGGATGTCCGCGCATAGACAAGAAAAGTTTTTCCGACAGATGTGAACGGGCTATCGGACTGTCCGATTAGACTGTCCGGTTCGATGAAAGCGTAGATACCTTGGAAAATTTCTTCCGAAGATCAAAGATGACGTCACACGCTTGTCACGCAAATTTCATGCGCTACGCGATTTAAGTGGGCTCGTCGAATGTGGGGTAAGGGAGCGAAGCTAGCGGCATCCCAAGTCTCTGGTTTGACCACTATGTTTTAGCAAGGAAAGTTTCTTCATTCATTCATTCAGTTTAGTTTTGGGATTTTAAAGCTGCGCACTGACGATGAAACCATTTGGTGTTCGCAACCATTATTTGTCAGAAATGATGGTTCCACCTCAACCGAATGGTAATGCATTAAAACATGGTACCATTGATGGTGCTACCGTTTAGTTAGAACATAATTATGGCCTTAGATAATACACATTGTGCATAGCTTCACCATAGAGTAAAAAGGATAGTTCCCCGAAATTTCGTTCACTTTAAACTCCAAATGAAATACATTTCATGCCTATAATCCAAAGGGGTAGGCAGAGGTGCATTACACACCCACAATTTGGCAGTATTTATGGGCCCACGTAATAGGGGCAAGCCTATTGCCGTCACCTAGCACACATATAATGGGTTATTTACAAAACGGCCGAATAAATTTATAAAAAGTCTAGAAATAGATTAGAGAAATATATTAAATAAATTTATAAAGTTATCTGTGGATCTCAAAATATATCTCAACTACATAGTATAGTTATCTGTGGATCTCAATCTATTTGGAAATCCAAAATGTTTCGACAACCATCAAAATTAATGGGATATTGGTCCGTCAATTTTGACAAAATAAATGATGGTTGCGAAAACCAAATGGTTTCATCGTGAATGTGAACCTTAAGCAGTAGCACTGTTCACATGCATCGGATTCATCCACGGATATATCTCATCGAAAAGAACTAGAATGCACCAAACAGATTTTTGCGACTGAGCGTACTTTCTCGTCTTTCGAGCAAAGATTTTTTGGTGTTTCTGTATACTGGTGTATTGTTCACTAGCCCATTCTACTGTCTAGGCGCGTTTTCCGATGAATGTGAACAGGGCTTGCCGTGCTTGGCCGTGATCTTTGGTCATCACTATCACTGGCTTCAAGACGTAGTTTTGTATTCTCTTTGGCTCAAATGGGCTCAAAGGTCTTGAAACCAAGCCATAAAACCCAAAAAAAAAACTTTGGACAGGACATCATCAGCACAATAAAATAATAATGAAAAATAATTTATAAACATGGTATTTGTTTCGTAAACTAACAGTTACAAAAGTATTGTGATAAAATGGCCAGAGAAGGTGATATGTCTCTTTACAATGATGTTCTGGAACCTTTTCGGCGCGCTTTAAAGACTGAGCCACCGAAAGACAAACTGTCGGCTGCTTCTAAATTAAATTTTTCGGATAGTAATCAATCACTGAAGGAAGGTAATGGCTTTAGATGTTTAATAGTGCTGTAGAAACGAAATTATGACGTGAAAGATGCTTTATAATGTTTAATATTTTTTAGGTTTATCTAACCTGCTTTCGATGGGTAAGAGAAAATCTAGTTTTGGGATGACAGACGCTTGTACACCAGAAAAACGTCTGCGTACTGATTCAAGCTCGACTCCAACGTCTGCTCCACCGTCACCATGGGAAACTAAACGAATAAAAATTGACTTAATAGCTGCTAAAGCCCAAGTAAGATTTTGTTTCATGCAACATGTTGTTTTCCATGCTTTTATAGACCATAGATCCTCGGAACCCATGTTAAATATTTGATGTAAATAGGTATATCGGAATGTTGGGTGCAAAGGGGCTCTACCAACATCTTTAGGGCCCCAGCGCCCTCACCTGCTAGTGGCGCACCTGCTGATCAACGGACGAGGCTTGTTAATTTATGGTACCTATGGAGTGGCTTCGGCCCCTACGTGGGTACCAGGTGGTACAACAGTGTTGGTCCGGGGTGGTACCACCGTGCAGCTGTGCTAAAGCCCCCCAAGTAACCCAGCCCGGGCTGGGTTGCGTTAGGGGTTCAGCAGCTGCACCGCCGGGCCCGGGGCGATGTATGGTGCAGCAGGCATGGGACCAGTGGGGGCGAAACGGAGTCTAGTGTGGGTCGATTCGCCGGCCAGGGAGACAACACAGTAATGGGCCCGCCTGGGACCAACCACCCCAGGAGGCTGCCCCACATGTTGCGCATAATCCTGTTGTGGGGTTGCCGCTCCGGGTGGTAACCGGTGTGGGGTAGCGGCGGCCTTGCATCACGGGGGTTTGAGAGCTCTTTCCGTCCGGTGAGTCGGCTGTGACCTAACCACACGGTTCTAGACAAAGCTAGCCCCTGCGCTTTGTCACTTACTGCTGCACCAGATGTCGCCCTGTCTTCACGCTTTTTCTTCTTCAAAATTCTACAATGGACAAAAAGCATGTTTCACAGGCCCTAGGAACCAACTTCACTTTACGAGTGGAGTTCACTAACGTCCGTGGACTCCATGAACCCTCGTTGCCGTCCACCATCACTTGAACGGCACCTATCCCCCCCACTCCATCCCTACCTCAGACCATATACCTCCTCAACTCATCCCGACACCCACCAAACTCTCCTCCGTTCCTCCAACCCCACCCCCCCTCCCCACCATCTAGACATGTGATAACTCCCGCCAACCGTTAGTCACTCGTACAAGTCGAGACAAAGCCGGATGTTCTGCTGCAGCCGGTTGCTCTTGCGCTGCCTAGAGAACCCCTCCAATTCCGTACTTTGGCTGACCACACCCCATGGCTCTATGAGCCCAGATCCTACGTGATTCGTCTACCGTTCCCACACAGGGAATTCTGAGACAACAAAGCTCTTCCAGTACCTCAGCGAGACGCTGATGAAGCGCAGGTGCGGTTCCCGAACGCTGACTTGGTATTTCTGGGGGACTTCAAATGGCCATCACATTGAATGGCTGGGGTCCCTCAAGACTGATCATGCGGGTAGGGCCGCCCATGCGTTCGCTCTCTCCCACGGTCTGACCCAGATGGTATGCGGGATCACCCGGATACCAGACAGGTCAGATCACGCGCCCGCTCTGCTGGATTTACTACTGACGAGTCGCCCAGCCCAGTACAGTGTTTCGGTAGGAGCCCCATTGGGTAGTTCCGACCACTGTGTTGTTCACGCTGGCATGAAGGTATCACCTCCTGCACGTGCTGTACAAATGTCACGACGACTTGGGACGGTCTACGCGATTATTATGCGTCCGTCCCCGTGGAGCCAGCGCTGCTTTGTAGGAAAGGCTCCCTCGGATAGCGCTTCTGCGATTGTGGCGAGATCAGTTTAGGGATGGAATATTACATCCCTTTCACTGATGTCGCCAGTATCCGCAGAGCCCCGTCCTGGTTCGGGCGAGATTGTGCCAAAGCTGTTCGACAAAAAACAGTCGGCATATCGCGCCTGGATCAGGGCCCGGGCTGTGCGCGACCCAAACGTGGGCCACCTCAAAGCAGCGTACAACCGGGCCACAAAATCCAGTAAGAGGGCCTTTAAGAGAGCGGATGCCCAGCGCATCGCGCGGCTTGGTCAGGAGCTCACTTCTCATCCCACGGGCAGCCGTGGATACTGGCAACTGGCCAAAGCCGTGCAATCTAACTTCTGTCAGCCCGCGCTGCCACCGCTGCGTTACCCAGATGGAACACTGGCTCACAAAGCCCAAGAGAAAGCGGATATGCTCGCAGACTTCTTTGCGGCTAATTCCCGGGTCGACGACCGTGGCCTGCAGCCCCCCGCCATCGCCAACTGTGGCCACACTATGCCTGACATTGTACTCAGGCAATGCGATGTACGGGCAGTGCTGCGATCACTCGACACGCGGAAAGCCAGTGGCCCTGACGGCATTCCGGCGGTGGTACTACGGAAATGCGCAGCTGAGTTGTCTCCTGTACTAACTCGTCTGTACCGCCTGTCTTACTCCACAGGAATCGTGCCGGAGGTCTGGAAAGAGGCGAACGTACAAACCGATCCCCAAGTAAGGGGATCGGTCTGATCCGGGCAACTATCGACCCATAGCTGTCACCTCAGTCATCTGCAAGGTGTTTAAACTCCTCATCAACAAGCAGCTCATGCGTTACCTCGAAGATCACTCGCTACTAAATGATCGGCAATACGGCTTCAGGCCAAAACGATCAACGGGTGATCTTCTGGCATTCGTAACGCATGTCTGGGGTTAGGCTATGGAAAGGCACGGCGAGTCCTTGGCGATTAGCCTGGATGGTCTACCTCCTCAACTGTGCAGCTGGATGGCCAGCTTTCTGAACGAACGCCGAATGCGGGTCCTCTGCGATGGCCAGGCTTCTCGCTTTTTGCAAGTGAATCCCGGGGTACCGCAGGGGTCCGTGCTGTCACCAACTCTCTTCCTTCTGCATATCAAGTATATGCTATCCCTCGGGAGCATTCATTGCTATGCAGATGACAGCACAGTGCACGGGAGCTACTGGGCTCGTCCGGCAGCAGGGCGGTTGTAGATTGAGGAGGATAGACTACATCTCGTGGCTGATCTGAGACCTCGACTGAACCTCCTTCCTCAATGGGGTACCAAGAACCTGGTCGAGTTCAACGCCCGCAAAACACAGGCGTGTGCATTTACAGCGAAGAAATCCCCTTTCCTTCCCCTACCCTCTCTTTATTACTGCTGTATTATTACCAATGAAGGACAACCTTGACATCCTTGGCATAGACGTTCGTCGAGAGCTCAATAATAAAAACTACATCGAAAGATGTATAGGGCTAGCTTCGCGGAAACTAGGAATACTGAATAAGGTAAAGAGATTCTTTACACCGGACCAGAGGTGTCTGCTGTACAAGACGCAGCAGATTAGACCCTGCGTCGAATACTGCTCTCACCTCTGGGACGGCTCCGCGAAGTATCTGCTGGACGCTCTCGACGCTATGCAGCGACGGGCTATCCGTATTATAGATTGTCCGGAGGTAACGGGAAGCCTTGAGCCGCTAGCTCAGCGCCGAACAATAGCTTCCTTGGCCGCATTCTACCGTATTTACCACGGCGAGTGTTCTGAAGAGCTCTTCAATCTGATCCCACCCTCTTCCTTCCGATCCCGAACAACGCGTGCCGGGCAGAGATGCCACTCCCACACAGTGGATAGCATGTTTCGCGAGAACCGAGCGTTTTAAAACGTTCGTTTTTCTGCCGAACGATAGTGGCCTGAAACGCCCTGCCTGTGCACGTGTTTCCTCCCACATATAATCCTGGGTTCTTTAAGCAGAGCGTGAAAAGGCACATCAGTAGGTCGTCAAGTTGAGGGCCACTAGTAAGTTGTGTGCTGTGAGAGTGGCCCACAATCGCTAGACGTCGTCACGACTTACCACCAGGAGGGCGGCGTCAATTTGGCGAAACCAATATAAAAAAATAAAAATAAGTTTGTACTTCTATTGGACCACCACAGATCTGCCTCTGCTCTTTCCTATGGAAATCTTTGTCAACATAATAAATGAGAGCATATATGGCACGGGGTGCATAGTCATCTTGCTGACATCTTAGAAGCCCGACTCACCTGCAAGTGGTGCACACCCGCTGGTTTGACCTGATGACAAAGTGCAAATCAAATCAAATAATTTATTCACTATGGTGATTAAATGACGCTTATGAACGTCAGTAAGTTACAAAATAAAAAATATAATTGCTTTTATATTTACATTTACTGCCAAATTCGTAAAGCAATAGGTAGAGCCTGTGAGAAAGAACCTGGCAATAAAGCTCACAGCCACTCTTTTTCTACCATACAATTTACAACATTATATTATTTCCTTAAGACTAAAATGGACAAATGTACATTGGTCTTATTTCAAAATCATTAATATACAAATGTATACTTAGTAAAAAAGAAGAAATATAAGAATAACACCCGGTTAGCACTAATAGGTTAGGCTCCTATTATGACACCAGCAAAGTTACTTGTAAAATATTGACGTATAATAAACCTCTGCCTACCCCTTCAGGCAAACAGATGTGATTATGTACAAGCTGATCGCCGTGATATAGTTTTCTCGTACCTGTGCCTACCCGTACGGAGATGTGTGTGTGTGTGTGTGTTTTACCTATTCACTTTAAACACACAAAAAACAGTATTTTAGTTAGTGAAAAGATTAGTCAGAAATAAAACACTTTGCAGATAGCAAAACTGGAGTCTCGTGTAAACCATCAACATACAATTCGTAAAGAGATGCAAATACTCTTTGAAGAGGAGAAGTCATCCCTCATGGAGCAACACAAGAGGGATGAGAAGGCTCTCTCCGATATGGGAGACAGACTTCAAATTGTTCGAAGAAGGGAACAAGAACTCAAAGATGAATATAATGAGGTAAATTATAATTCTATATATCTCAATGCAACTTCCTTGGTCTGGTAAAGCTAATCCTAGCAGGAATAATGATTAAAAAAAATTAAAACCTAAATCACTTGCTTAAAGAAAGGCCAAGCATCAGATTGACACAAGTTTAACTTTCCAAAGGAGGCACGATACTTATCCACATTCCGTCAGGCCTGTTTAATGATCCTTTAAACCCCCCTTGCTAACTGACTTTTAAGGAGGAGGTTCTCAATTTGACTGTATTTTTTTATTGTTTGTTACCTCCCTAGTACGGTGTGTTGCGCCGTACTTCGCGCCGCACCACGCTATAGGTTTTGGCCTATAACTTTTGACCCCTTAGGGCTAGGTCAAATTTTCGATTTTTTGGCTTGCCTCTCGATCGAGGACTATCCATAGAGGGGTCAACCGTCATTGGAGCATAAGCAGTTCTCGAGAGCTAAGGGGGACAAAAATTACATTCCCCATTGGTGTATATAGATATCTTTCGCTGGGTAAACCGATTTAAAAAAGTTTCCCAATTTCCCAATGGGACCCATTCCGACAATTATTTGGTCCCATTCTGGTTACTTGAAGTTGGTTTTTGTAATAAATATTGTTTAGACTAACAGAATTTTAGAAGAGCTTATGTCCAAATATAATATTTTTTTCTTTTAGGCTCTAAAAGAACATAGACAGAACAAAGCCAACTGGGACAAGGAAAAAGGGGATCTACTTAAACAAATTGCCGATTTGAAAGACCAGATATTGGAAGTCAATATGAGCGGCAAAGATCAGATGTCTGAAATGAAGAAAGATATGGATGAAATGTTGCAGGTGAATAAAACTATTGATTTTTTTTTAAATTATAAAACGCTCTTGGAATTAATGAGATTGGATGATGTTGGTATGGTCATCATAGCAGAGTAGTCACAGCATTCTCCTTCTTAAGGAAGGCCTCATACAGGTTCGAGTCCTGACGATGACATTTCAAGTTTTTTTAAATTTATATTTCTATCTACCTAAATATTTAAGAATAGTAGAAGCTAACTCATTGCTGTCAAATACAGAAATGTTCTAGTAAACATAACTATGTTACTCACGCAAATAATGTAGTATTCCAATGGGGAAACAAATTTTTATTAACAATTTTAGAAATCAGTATCAGTCTCATTAACTTTCAAGTAAGTAGTTGTTATTATCTGTGTGTATGATGTTTAATGTTCAGTAGGTATATAATTTTATGTATGCATAATATGTACATGTATGTATGTAGATATTCTTACAACTATGTATATCTATTTTATATTATTGTTATATGTGTAGTTTTTTTGGATATATATTTATGTAAGTAAGTCTTTTAGTTTTTATAGTCAAGTGTACCGTATATGCACCTACTCAGTCGATTTTCTGCATCACCTAAGGTTGACTGGTAGAGAATGCCTTTGGCATTAAGTCCCACTTTGTACATATACTTGTGTATAAAGATTAAATAAATAAATAAATCAATCTAGTTTTTTAATTTTATTTGTTATAAACATCTAAAATTACATATATATAATAGTAGCGTAGATAATAAATTTAAATGTGAAATGCGTGCATATAAATACCACTATCATCCATCCCCATTGGAAAGAAAGATATGACTCAGTAATATTCCTTCTTCCTACACATTCAAGTGTCAAGGGTCTTTTCTTCACTAGATTCATCCATGCATCTTTAATCTATTTCGTATTTAACTCTAGGCTGTAGAAGCGGCAAATAATGAAGTAGAAATATTAAGAAAGGAGTTGACAAAACAGACAAGTAAAGCAGAGCAATGTACAAGTTTACGGACGCAACTTGAGAAGCAAACTTTCGAGTTGCAACAAGTCACCAATAAGTTAAAGGAGTTGGAGTATGAGAGAGATTCTTATAAAGACTGGCAGCAACAGGCGAAGGTATGTTTATTTTATAGTGGATACCAAAGTTTCTATCCGTTTTATTGCACTGGGAAAGGTTTGTTTGTGAATAACTTTTTCAAAAAACTGTGATGGGCCAATAAACTGAACATTTTTGTAATAGTACTAGTAGTCCGGTCAATTTAGACCAAAAAATGAGAGTGAAGGTGCATAAAGTCCCAGCAAGCTGAAAATCAGTAAAATTGTTCAGAACATAACTATAAATAAAATTTAAAAGTTCCCCATCATTCCCGTGTGTGGAAAAATTTTTATTCGAGGTCAAAGGTTCATAAAATGACTTTTTCGCAATTTTCAGCAAAACGGTAAGTTTTATAATAAAGTACCCCATACAAAAATTGTAGATTTTAAAATTATCTATAAAAATGTATCAATACTTTTTTCCTACGAGCAACCGTTTCTGAGATATCTATATATACAAATGGGAAATGTAATTTTTGTCCCCCCCTTAGCTCTCGAGAACTGCTTATGCTTCAATGAATACCCCTCTATGGATAGCCCTCGATCTGGAGCCAAGCCAAATAAAAAAAAAAAATTACTGGCAAACTGTGGGTGTGTGTGGGTGGTCCTCTGTGTACCCTTTCAAGGATATGGGCACGAGCCTGATGTCTATGTATCATATCTGATTTGTAATTATGTGTGTAAAACGAAATGTATAATAATTGTCACAGACAGCCCAAAAACGGTTGTCCAACATGGCGGACTTGGAGAAAGAAGTGTGTCGACTTCGTGCCACAGAACGTTCTCTACGAGATGCTGTGTGCAACAAACTGTTGCTGGAAGAGCAGGTGCATCAGCTGCAGTCCAGGGTCGACGCCGTGCAGCCTGTGCAGCAGGAACTACATGACGCTAAGGTATTTGGTTTCTCTTATACTACAGGACACCCGCGGCTTCGCCCGCTTGACAAAAAAATAGATTTTTTTTACTATTGCTGGTTGAAGTTTTATTTGTACTGATTTTTTATTGATGCTATAACTATCCATCTTCTATCTACGACCCATTTAGTTGAGGTAAATCTAATTGTATTTTTCATAATGACGAAGAAACTAATCTGCTACACAAAAATCGTATAAAATAAAAATTTGAACAAAAATAAACGAAAAAGATAGACAAGAAATCGGCTTTTTTTTCAAAAAAATCTACAAAGCCTTATAACTTGAAAAGGGTTAGGTTGGGGGGCAGGGGTCCAAGGTGAAATTTGTCAGAAATCGTGGGAACTACCACCCCTGAACGAGGTTCGCACAACTTACCAGGTAACCCTGTATAAAAATTATTATCAACAATTTTCGGTCAGGTAAAAATCGCCTCGCTCGAAACGTCACTGGAGAAGTACAACAGTATGGCGCGGTCCCGCGGCGCCACGTCGGCCGACGCGCTCGGGCTCGCGCTGGACGCGGCGCTGAGCGCGCACCTCGCCGCCACCACAGCCTCCTCACACGCTAGCTCGCAGCTCTCACAACTTACCGAGGTTAGTAAATACTAGTGGTCGCCTGCATGGTCGAAGAGTAGACCTCGCGAACATTATAGCCTATATAGCTTAAGAGGGGTATTTGGCGAGTTTCTTTATAGTATCCTACGACTAATACCTAGTTATGTGCAGTTTTATACACTACTTTAACTAATCTCATACATTTAGGCATTTTGACAAATACAAACTTGAAGAAGGTATCGACAATATAGCGGCAAAACTCATCAAGGCGGTATGGTCGACAGACCTTAGCCTGTTATTGCGAGTCTATCATAATGTTCTATCGTGTTTAAAAAGTTACTTTACGATACAGATTTGCAGAAAATCTCATACAAAATCTGTATAATAAAATAACTTTTTAATTATTTTATAGTGATTATATATAAAGTCTATTATTCGCGCTAATCATAGATAATGGTATTATGGCAACGTTTGAAATCATAATTCCAATTTTTCGACATGAGAGTAGTTAAAAAACTTTATTTGGATTTTTTACCCCCATTTCCCCCTAACAAAAAACCTCGTGATGTAAAAATGTGGAAAAACGTCACCAGAAGACGTAATGATAGGCAAATTTCGAGGTCTGTCGTTGGTTCGGGTCCAGCCTAAGACTATTGGTTTAAGAAGTTCTTTGCCATCTAAATTGTCCTACTATTATTCTCACTATTATTGGTATTATACAGATTGCCAATTAATAAATCTATGTTAACTTACTAGGATGCGGCAACACTGAAGTTCGAACGTGACAAGGCAACTGGCAAGCTGAACGACCTACTGACCGTTCGTAAAAACCAAGAAAGTCTTATACATAGGCTTCAGAAACGGTTACAACTAGTCACCAGGGAAAGGGATAGCTATAGGTAAGCTGGCATTAATAGTTGAATTCGTATTTTCTAAAATATACCAGAAAATAACGGTTTCCCGCTAGAATCCGTAGCAGTTCAACGGTTTTCTTACTTTATATTATATTATATTTAGTCCGAGATGCCCAGGACTGTAATTGGCTGTGCCATAGCGGCTGGCACGTAAATAAATAAATATTGATGACAGGCAACAAGCCTTTTATCAATATTTCATCACAAGGCAATGGGTTTAAATTTTTTTCAAAATTTCAATATAGCTGCTACTTTTTATTAAATTCATTCGGCCATTTTGGACATAACCCGTTATAAATGTGCCCGGTGACGGCAATAGGCTTGCCTCCTATTACGTGGGACTAAAAATACTGGCAAATTGTGGGTGTGTAATGCATCTCTGCCTAACCCTTCGGGGATATAGGCGTGATATGTATGTGTGTGTGTCTGTATATATTATATACAGACAGATATAGCTTCACTGAATAAATACCTATGGTCTATCTAATCTATATCTATACAAATAAATAAAACTAGTTATCCCAGTCCTTTTTGTCACCACTTTGTAGAGCACAAGTAGACTTTTTGTTACTACTTTGTAGACCACAACTAGACTTTTTATTACCACTTTGTAGACCACAACTAGCCTTTTTGTTACTACTTTGTAGACCACAACTAGACTTTTTATCACCACTTTATAGACCACAACTATACTTTTTGTCACCACTTTGTAGACCAAAACTAGCCTTTTTGTTACTACTTTGTAGACCACAACTAGACTTTTTATAACCACTTTATAGACCACAACTAGACTTTTTGTCACCACTTTGTACACCACAACTAGACTTTTTTTACTACTTTGTAGACCACAACTAGACTTTTTATAACCACTTTATAGACCACAACTAGACTTTTTGTCACCACTTTGTACACCACAACTAGACTTTTTTTACTACTTTGTAGACCACAACTAGACTTTTTGTTACTACTTTGTAGACCACAACTAGACTTTTTGTTATTACTTTGTAGACCACAACTAGATTTTTTGTTACTACTTTGTAGACCACAACTAGACTTTTTGTTACTACTTTGTAGACCACAACTAGACTTTTTGTCACCACTTGTTAGACCACAACTAGACTTTTGTCACCACTTTGTAGACCACAACTAGACTTTTTACTATTGCTGGTTGAAGTTTTATTTGTCATATTTATTTTATTTTATTTGGGGTTTTATTTGGGGCTGTCATCAAAAGCCATCCATTATGATATGGTTAGTACATTAGGGGATTGCGCTCTTTCATATTCATCCGTCAAAAAATGGATAGCAGAATTCAAGCGTGATAGAGAGAGAGTGTGAAAGACGAACCCAGCTCTGGAAGGCCTTCGACGTCCACTACTGACGAAAATGGTAAAAAAATACTCGACTTAATTATGGGAGACAGCAGATTGAAAATTAGAGAGATAGCCGAGATTATAGGCATCTCTTATGGACGTACTCAAAACATAATAGTCAACGTTTCGGGTTTCCACAAGGTGTATGCGAGGTGGGTTCCGCGACTGCTTTCAGTTGAGCAAAAAGGATGCGATTGACTATTGCACGCGACTGTTTGGAGTTATTTGAAGCTGATGAATGTGATTTTTTGAATCGTTTTGTTGCTATGGACGAAACATGGGTTCATTACTGTACACCGGAAACAAAACAACAATCAAAACAGTGGAAAAGACCTGGTTCACCACCCCTCAAAAAGGCTAAGTCGATTTTGTCGGCAAGTAAGTTGATTGCTTCAGTATTCTGGGACTCGAAGGGTGTGATTATGGTTGATTATCTTCAAAGGGGTCAGACTATAAACTCTGATTATTACTGCACCTTACTACGTTGTTTACGAGAGGAAATAAAAGAAAAACGTCCAGGAATGATCAGAAGAAAAGTCCTGTTACATCAAGATAACGCTCGTGTTCACACGTCTGTCAATGGCAGAAATCAATGGCAGAAATTCACAACTATGGCTTTGAACTGTTACCGCATCCACCTTATTCACCTGATCTGGCACCGTCAGACTTTTTTCTGTTCCCTAACCTAAAAAAGCACTTGGGCGATCAAAGATTTTTGACAAATGACGAGGTCAAAGCAGCAGTAGACGCATATTTTGACTCTAAGGAAGAATCATTTTTTCTCAGCGGGCTAAATGCTTGGAAGGGAAGATGGCTAAAGTGCATTGAACTTGATGGTGATTACGTTGAAAAATAAAAATATATTTAATTTACTATGTATTTATTTTCTTGGTTAGGCCGATTACTTTTCAATCCACCCTCGTACTTTGTAGACCACAACTAGACATTTTGTTACTACTTTGTAGACCACAACTAGACTTTTTGTCACCACTTTGTAGACCACAACTAGACCACAACTAGACTTTTTGTTACTACTTTGTAGACCACAACTAAACTTTTGTTACTACTTTGTAGACCACAATGTACTCACGTCTACCCCATCGTGTGGGGTATCATTAGATAGGTCTTTGAAGCAGATTGCGAGGTTGCTAAGATAATTTTTTGATTTAAGTATCCGTTTGCAAACCACAACTAGATTTTTGCTGCTATTTTGTAGACAACAACTGGACTGCTACGAGAAAGAATTGACAGTGACATTAAGTGGTGAATCGGGAGCTGGCAACACTACCCTACTGACGGCAAGAGTCGAACAGTTAGAGAAAGCTCTGCAAGGGTACCGAGATCTACTTGCTACACAGGATAGTACTGCACATGCCAAGTGTAAGTATTTTTATTGCTTTTTAAACGGCCAAGGCGGATAGCCATAGAAAATACTCGTGTATACATAAAAAGGCATATGTTAATAAGCATGTGCATAAGATAATTGTTAGAGAGGCTCGTGGTCTAGTGTTAACCGACAATGTTAACAAATTGCAAAGGTTAAGCAACATCTAGTCAGGCCGGTCTTAGGATGAGTGACCATTTCTTAAGACACTGAGACCCCTCCGTGCCTCGGAGAGCACGTTAAGCCGTCGGTCCCGGTTGTCATACGAACATCTATGGCAGTCGTTAGGGGTAGTTGGAGCCCCAAAGCAAAAATCCGACCGGTACGGACCGATTATATATCGAAATTCAGCCGAATCGCAGTAAGACTGGAAAGCCGACTTCAACTGAGTTGGGAAAAGGGTCTGTGAATGATAATAAGATAATTAGGACGTAGAGCTTTTGCAAATTATAATTCCAATCTAAATATTTGAGAATTAGTAGAGGCAAACATATTTTTTTAGGGTTCCATCCCCAAAGGTTAACACGGGACCAAGGGACCAGGCTGTATATCATGAACCGTGATAATGATGTTGACGCTCTAACAGCAAATACAAAAACATAGAATACAATAAATACTTAGGGGGTTCCCATACAACAGATACGATTTTTACGGAACCCTTCGTGCGCGAGTCCGACTAGCACTTTGCCAGTTTTATTTGTTTGAAATTATAACGGTTGTAAAATAACTGCTACCCTCCAACCAGCTTTTCGTTGCTGTGTTAGGGTGTTATGGGAGAGCAATCTGACAAACTTTCAGATTGCTGCTTAAAAACCTTCTCTAAAATGTCTGCCGATAGTTGCGATACATACTATTAAATAGACTCTCTACAGTCCGAGGTACCTTTCTTGTAATGAATGAGTCATGTTGTTCAGTGGTGGAGAGTCTCCGTGGGCAAGTGAGCAAGTGGCGTGAGGAGGCCGAGGGCCTCACCAGAGACGTCACCAAGCTCAGGGCTCAGCGGGACGCGCTGCAGACGCATCTCGAGAAGATCGGCAGCCACGGACAGACCAAGGTGACAATATTATACTACTTCAGTGTGAACAATGTCTCTAAATTTAGTTCATCTCAAATATTTGATAGTTTGAAGACTCCGTAACTTCTGAACCAATTTTGATAATTTTATTGTGGCTTCCTCGAGTGATAGGCTACTTTTTATCCGGTAATGTGTTACCGTGAGAATTGGGGAGGAGAAAACAGCTAGTATTAAAATTTACTCAACTGCAACTGGTTTATTTTTACATGTTCGCCTTTACGTCTAGGTCAAGCCGGCCTTCCGGGGTACACTCTCGTAAGAATAACCCTATATTGTCTGTCCATCTTATTTTATCTATCTATGTAAATAAAAATTGAGAGGGGCTCGTGGTCTAGAGGTAACCGACAATGTTAACACATTGCAACATCTAGTCAGGCCGGTCTTAGGATGGGTGGCCATTTCTTAAGACACTGAGACCCCTCCGTGCCTCGGAGAGCACGTTAAGCCGTCGGTCCCGGTTGTCATACTAACATCTATGGCAGTCGTTAGGGGTAGTTGGAGCCCTAAATCAAAAATCCGACCGGTCTAACTACAGAACTTCGATATCGCCCATGGGTTGTGGAGGTCAGATGGCAGTCGCTTCACGGAAAATATCGAAGTTCAGCCGAATCGCAGTTAGACTGGAAAGCCGACCCCAACTGAGTTGGGAAAAGGCTCGGTGAATGTTGATGTAAATAAAAATTAATTGAAATAAATTTGCTATTCGTTTGTCTCACTAAAACTCTGAAATGGCTGTATCGATTTGGTCTTAAAATATTCCTAAAAGTTCAGGGAAGCTCTAAAAGGTGGTACAAAGTTCGCCGGGACAGATAGTATAATAAAAATAACAAATAATTGCAAACTGCAGGTTTTGTAATTTTGTGAATTTATAATAACATATGTTAATTTATAGGTGCTACATTTAGCTGACAATCCCGCTGCTGTTGCTCACAAGCAAATGGAGCAGGAATTAGCGGCCGCTCAAGAAGAGGTAACTTTACAAATAAAATTTATATCAAATCTAACCAACTATAGCGAAAAATTTCAGTCCATTCAGTTCAATGACCAAAATAAACACTAACTCCTAGCTCTAGCTATAGCTATTATTGGCTAAAAACCTTATTATATTAATTAAAAATGCTCTATTGAATCTGATTACATCCAGAGGAGTTCAAGAAATCTTCTGTCTCTGTCAGGTGTACAAGAGAAACAGATTGTGTCCCTTTCTTTTATGACAACCATGACCTATTTTAAACCTCTGATAACGCATCGATACTAATGTTATAAAGCAGAAGAGTTTGTTTGTTTGTTTGAACGCGCTGTTCTTAGAAAGTACTGGTTCAATTTGAAAAATATTTGAAGGCTATAGGCTATATAACATCACGCTAAGATCAATAGGAGTGGAGCACATGCGACAAGAACAAAAATGACAAGCGACGGGAACGGGAAAAATTCCAAATTACAACGCGGATGAAGTCGCGGGCGACCGCTAGTTATGAATAAGACTTAAGAGAATAACAAATAATAATTTGAACGGTTTTAAAACCGGAAAACTTACTATGAATGAGGAATTTTAAATTTTTGTAATTATAACAGATTAAAAGGCTGAAAGCTGAATTAGACAAGAATCCAACTACAGGGCAAAGAAGCAGCTTGAACTCGGAAGAGACGCAAAAGTTAATGGCACAACTAGAAAGTAGTCGCATTAAACTTAGAAGGTACGTGACACTTGTATAAGCTTCTTACCAATATCAAAAGAATTGAGTAAGAGAAATCTGTTAGTTACATTATAAAAGGAGTAAGAGATCTAATACTAAGCACCCATTAGATAAAGTGGGGAATACCTCGCAGACTGAGATTTGCGACGTTGTAGGTTTAGGGTGGACACCTTACGACACGTCAGCGCTCACCTTCACCAAACGACATGTTCCCCCTTTTAGTAGTCATTTGGTAAGATCGTAACAACAAGTTATAAATAAATGTATGTAAACTTATCTTTATTCGACGACGATCCTCATGGCTAATGAACAATATTTATCCTAGTAAACACAAACCATTATTTAAATTTATTTAATTGCATTACCAATACTCAATTACATTTTCCTACATATTTTTATATAGTTATCATTCACCGAGCCTTTTCCCAAATCAGTTGGGGTCGGATTTCCAGTCTAACTGTGATTCGGCTGAGCTTCGATATTTTCCGTGAAGCGACTGCCGTCTGACCTCCAATACCCATAGGCGATAGCGAAGTTCTGTAGTTAGACCGGCCGGAGTTCTGATTTAGGGCTCCAACTACCCCTAACGACTGCCATAGATGTTTGTATGACAACCGGGACCGACGCGACAACGTGCTCTCCGAGGCACACATATTTTTCTATAGTGACTAGTTAGTAATAATTGTCAATTTATCAAAAACCAGAATAAAGCTTCTATATACCTAACAATTATAATTAAATGATGTATGTACTTAAGTTGAATTAAAAAGTTAATAAGTACAACAAAATGTAAACAGTGTTGTTAAACATAAAAAATTATTAAAATAATTGTTTTTTTTTTTCAGAATGAAAGAAGAATTCACTACCGCGTCCCAAGAGTACCGAGATGTGGTGTACATGCTGTTAGGATATAAAATTGATAGGACTGGAGGGAATCATTACAAGTAAATCATATTTTTGTTTTTAGAACTAGTGGTCGCCCTATCAAACAATAGATCTCGCGAACGTTTAAACATCATTTGGAATTTTCCCCCCTCCCAATAAAAAAAAAACCACTTTGAAGAAATGGTTTTAAATTATGGCAATCTTGTACCAAGTTTCGTGGTGATTGGATAATAGAATATAGAGGAAATCTTCTTTGACCGTGCGGTTATCGAAGTGACTGGCGAAATATGGACGTAATAAGTGCCTCTGTCTACCCCTTCAGGGATAAAGACGTGATTTGTCTTGTCAAAACGTCTATGGGGTACCTGCTGATCGAAGACTTACGAGGTTAAAGGACAATGGGCATTCCTGGCCCATGACTTTTTATCAAAATAAATATCTTTTGTGGGCTTATTGTATACATAATTGCCTACTTAAAACTATATAGTATGGCTGTGGCCGCCGATGGGCCGAGCGCTATACATTTTGGCCCATTGTTCTTTCTTTTAATATAAAAACCGGTCAAGGGCGAAGCGGATTCGTGCACATCTGATTCCGAACCTATATCTATACGAACATTAGACACTATATTTTAATCTGTGAAAATTTCAATTGTCCAGCTATCACGGTTCATGCGATACAGCCTGGTGACAGACAGACAGATAGTGGAGCTTTTCGGTACTTAATAATACTTTGGGTGTATTCGCCAGAGCCTCGTCCGTCTTTCAGCAAAGGTGGATCCGTCCGCGTGCCGGTTGATAGAACCCCTTATGGCTCAAATACATTGGTCGATAACTCGGTCGTTACCATAGAGATATTATAAGAGTAGAGGTGGTGTAATACAAATTTCCTATTAGACTGTGTGTGACTCTTCGCGGGTGTGAAGGAGTGGTGAGGAGGGGTATAAGGAACCTTAGTCCCGCCCACTTCTTTATTTTCCATCTCGCGGTCAATAGCAAAACTACTTACTTCATTAAAATGTCAGTTTACTACGTAGTTTTAACTATCTCACACTCCTAACAGAGACGTACTCAGATTTTTGGTACAAAGGAGTTTTATATTTTTTGAATTGCAAATATACCTATCTCAAACTGAACTGTCGAAATTTGCCGTAGCGGTTATATCCACGTCTAAAGTATAACAGGGCCCTATACGGGGCTCCCGTATGGGCGGCTAGATTGACGGCCAACAACGTGTCTATTTTAAATAGACCGTTGATAACCTTGGCTTCATTAAGTATCTGTTTCGCATCCATCGTGAGGTAACACCCTAGTGTCAACACTGCGAGGCCTTAGACGAAGACACAGCACTCCACACGTTGGTGGAGTTCTGACCGTGGGCGAGTTAGCGCCGGGACCTCATAGTGGGTCTGGGCGTGGATACCCTCTCACTAGAGTCCATGCCTCAAGCCATGGTCTACAGCAGGAGTAGGTGGAACGCGGCCGTGTCCTTCTGCGAGCAGGTCATGCTCGCGAAGGAGGCGGCCGAGAGAGTGAGGAAACGTACCCTCCCCACTGAGTTCCGTAGTCAACGGCCAGGGTGCCGCAGACTTATTTACGCCCAGGACCAATGATACTTCCATGATCGGGGCCTGAGGACGGCGGGATAGCCACCCACCGTCATAACACTTTTCCCTTAAGCGCTCGGCAATGGACGTATGAGAGGCTGCGGCTTTTGGTCGCGGAATTAAAAATGGATGGTCTCAAAATATACTATTTTCTTGTTTTTGTACATATTTCGTTGCTGCTCCGCTCCTATCATTTTTAGCGTGATGTTATATAGTCTATAACTTTGCTGACGTGGAGGTACCTTATTACAAGTATGTGCCTGCCCCAGTTCTTTAATTAAATTTAATATTTAGCCATACTTTGGATAATAATATTCAATTGTACAGCCCTTTATGAAACAGTCGTAGGAAACTTGTCTTGTAAAATTATCAGTTTCTAATTGCGGTCCTGTATTTTTGAAGTTTTATGTTTATTGTTGCCAGTTATCAATAGATGGCCACTTAGACGCGGACGGGTTTATAAAAACTACAGAGAAATATTTTAGCAATTAAAAATCACTTACGAGTTAACGTTGAACGAATTCCTGTATATTTAATTAGTATAAAATGTTAATAGTAAAATATAAGTAGCTATTTAAATTACGTGTTCGTGAAACAAAACGCCGCCATCTATCTTCGAGTAGTAATATATTTGAAGATGTCAAAAAGGTCAAAAGTGAGAGATTTTTCTAGAACAATTCTAAAAAAATACAATTAAAATTACTTACGCATGAAATGTGATGCGATTATTAGCATCAGAACGTCTATCTGAATATTTTTTACATGATAGAACACAACACTTCATTGTTATCTTCTTTTATCCTTTTATTTCCACAAAAATTACTGAACTGTCACAGAATATACATGTACGAAAGCTGATAGTACACTGATAAGCCACGCCCACTTTTTGAAATCACGCGCAAATTTTATGACGTCAGTGCTCACTTAAAGATTGCACTGTGCACAGTTGCTTATGGCATGTCCTCTCATATAATACGTCCATGGTCGTTACAATATTTGGTCGATAGCTCGCATGTTGGAAATCGCGCGAATTGGGGTTGAACGACCAATGATATGCGCCGGTCCATAACTTGGTCGATTGAATCGCGTGCATGAATGTGGGCGCTAACGACCAATGACCCTTCGCGCTGAAAAATAAATTGCAATTTCTATTTCCAGATGTTCAAGTATGTACGCCGAGTCTCCAGACGATTATCTAACGTTCACATTAATCGGTGAAGATATCGAGATGGTACATACGGAGTATTCGACCACTTTAGGCGATTTAGTCGACATACATCTACACCAGAATCGATCTATACCTATGTTTTTAAGCGGCCTTACTCAAGAACTGTTCACTAGAGCGAGTGAACAAGAAGACTAAATGACTAGTATTACATTAAACTATCTATGGAACTCATGGTAGGAAGTTGGATTTTTAATGGGATTAGGTTCGGAACTTGCCTAGGAGCATGGCAGTGACTTTAGTCGACTGACTCCTACTAATAATATAAACGTAAAAGTTTGTATAGATGGATGATTAAATTTTATTGAACATAAAAACATATAAAGTCCGAGACGCCCAGGACTTTAATTGGATGTGCCATAGCGGCTGGCACGTAAGATTTTGTTGCCTTTCATCAACATTTCATCGCAAGGCAACAGGTTTAATTTGTACATAACCCATTGTAAATATGCCCGGTGACGGCAATAAATTACGTGGGACTAAAAATACTGGCAAATTGTGGGTGTGAAATGCACCTCTGCCTACCTCTTGAGGTATATTGGCGTGATATGTGTGTGTAACAAACATATAATCACCGCCCATATCCTCAAGGCGGTAGGCACAGATGTATATGGCAGATCTACATGTTGCCAGTAGTGTTGGCGTCGCGTGATAGGGGGCAACACTATCGCCGCTATCCGGTACTGATTATGGAACACGAAGTAATTAGTAACCCTAAACTAGTAAACCCATGGATGATTCGTTAGAAGACCCTGAATCCGACGTATTTGTAAACCGCTAGTACATTTTTTTTTCATAGCAGACGATGAAAAGTAATGTTTAAGCCTCGAGGGTATAACTATTTTTCATCACTACACTCAGGATTTTACTTTAGAAACCCTCTACTACTCTAAAATCCTTCGCTTTCCTCTGGATTCAAAATAGCACCATCGGCAACAATATAACATTGAATTTTTAATGACTTGTCCATAAATCTACTATTCCGTCTCGCTTACACAGGGGCGACGCCATAGCGAGACGGAAACATAAGTGCGCGAGAGAGCGAGACAGGTAGTGACGGGGTCAACGACCGAAATTCTTTCTGCTCCGCGACCGCACTTTAGTGTCAATATTTATAGTCACGTGACCGTTATTTTCTGCGATATCATTGGGTAAGTAACGTCGACTCTGCCATGCTCCTAATGAAGGGAGATATTAAGGGCTAAGTTTAGTTTTGGAAGTATCGTTAAGATTACTTGTAAGTAGATAATTAAGATTTCGAGAACGTCTTATTTGCCTTAAAAAATAGAACTGATATAATTTAAAAAATCCTACAAGGATTATATTATTATGTGAAAATAAAAACTGTATGGGGATATCTGAAGGCTTTTTGTATTCTTATTTTTTATTGAAAGACGAGTCTCCAATCATAGATCAGAATCATCATTACATAGTATAAAACAATGTCGCCCGTTCCGTATGTATGCTTAGATCTTTAAAACTACGCAACGGATGTGGATGCGGTTTTCACCAATGGATAGAGTGGTTCTCGAGGAAGGTTTTGTCAAGCGGGGGTCCATTAGTATTATTATAAAGTGTCAACCTCAGTTTAGTTATCCTACTACCCCTCAATCCTGCATCAATCTTGTATCATAAAGCCCCGTGAACCCATTCAACATCAATTGTTACCTCAAACCACAACAGAAAATAGTTCATTCTACCGTCATTTTCATATTTTTTGTTTGACATCGTTTAAGTTTAATACAATATGATTATTTTATTACAATAATAAAAAAAATCTATGACATTCCTTTAGTCGTCAATTCCAACAAAGTAATAGTGTTGGAACAATTCAATATTTACATAATAAACGTGTTAATAGAATTCAAAACTGGTTTTTATTCCAAAAACACTTGTCCTTTATTTTTTAATCATAGTGATAGTAGCCAACGGTCATTTTACATGACTATTTTTCTAGCAACTAAGTTACGTAAAAGCAACGAATAGATGTGTATATTAAGTTTCTTTCTACACAGCGTCTATGTGCTATACATTGGGGTCACGTGGTCACCGGAGAATCGCAAACGACCAAACAGGAATATATTTTACGTATTAATAATAACGTATATGTATGTACCCGTGCACGTATTAATTCAATTATACGTGTACCTATTGCATTCGGTCTTTCGTAGTTTTAGAAGATTTGTGTATTTTATTATAAATAAGAATGATCACGCCAATGTAACATGTTTATGAAGAAACAAAGAAATATAGAAATTATTGTTTCCAATGAATTCAACTACAACAAATCTAGTATTATTATAGTCAGACGTAACAACACTATGCACTATGAAATAATTGACAAGAGCCGAGCTACTGTATTGTTTTATTTTCAAAATCATTAAAAATAAGTACAATTTTAAAACAATTATTTATCATTTAAAGATATAATTAGAAATTATTAAGTTACATGATTAAACAATCAATGACTTTAACAGTTATCAATTAGGCTGCATCTTTTAGAATTTTTAGAAAGCAATGTATTAAATATATTTCTATTAAAGATAAACAAATATTTCAGTACAATTATACAGATAAAAAAATAAACTTGTTCTTTTGTTAAATCAGTAAAAAGTATGTAATAAAATTTAATTAATAGTTGAAAATCTTTATATAGTTAAAGCTAGAAAGGACGCCGAAATATCATTTCTAACATTGACATCACAAATTGCTACGATTCGTTTGAGAAATTCTCGAAGCTAACTATAAATAGTCTTGATCATTTTTGGAAATAATTTAAAAGTAACAATAAATTACTTTCAGCCTACACACTATAAAATCACTTAATTTTCAATAAGTAAAATATTTCGAAAATAACGATAGTCTAAACATCTTACTTACATATAATACTGAAAACATATTTTATAACACCTCTAAATATGTCCGAATTAAGTTTTGTGACTACACCCGACACAGTGATCGTGGTACGCAGCTTGAAACAGCTTCATGTACAGATAGATCCCTCCAAATTTTACTGACTGTTCTTATTGTGACCTACGGCATGGATATTATTGAGGTGTTAAAATTTGTAGAAATATTATATTAAATAAGCAGTGCATCGTAGGTCTATTGTGACTCCTACATCTAAAGTAAAAAATATGTAACAGATGGCTGGCTGCAGCCATCTGTTAAATACTTTTTCTCTAGTCTATCATCTTTGTTTGAAAATGGGATAAGATTTGGAGGGAAGTACATGTAACAAGCAACATTACTGACGACTACGACCTATGTGGCCAGCAAAACAAAACTAAATAACATAATTTTCATATAATTTTCAATAAAATTATTGCACTAAACTTCATAATAGTAACTTAGTAATAAATATTGCATTAAGCGTTAACCATTATTACAAAGTAAAATTAAGTCTTAGTACTAAGAGTTTATTAGTAAAATTTTAAGAACAATATGTCAGTCGGATGAACAGTTCATCATAATACCAGCTTCATTCAGTAGCGACAGTCAACAAGACGTTAGATAGAATTTATTATAGAAAGTATTAAAGTTCCAAATATTGTGCTAACTACACTCACTAGTATAACATTTTGACTAAATATTAAGTACGATTTGGTGCTCAAATTTAATAATGTAAGTGTTAATTATTAAAATCTATGTCTATAGAATTATTTATCTACAAAATTCGAAGTACCAAGATGCGTCGGGCTTGGTAGATTTAAGTTTAAAATAAGTAAACTAGCTAAGAATTTTTGAATTGAGACAATAGTCCGGACGCACTACTCAAAGAGACCACTTTATTAGAAGTTAACTACCTAACTAGTAAATAACAGTACATTTTTATTTAAAAATATGGCATTACTAGCTTAGATCGAGACTTTTTGTAGAATAAAATGTATCCTATCGTAGACATATCGCAGTCACTATAGTTAACAGGATGCCTTTGAAATTGCAACAGTAAGTATAATTAACAAGTTCATCATTTAGGTTTTTAAATTTAAAAACTAGTAAAACTACTTTTTATGTAGATTTCATATGAGACAAAAACTCCTCGTCAAAAGATTTCTACGAAGTGAATTAAAGTTAATGAGTCTGTGACTATAGGACCCGCGTGGTGTCCACTTCGCTCACTTTTCGATCGAACACACTATTGTCCGTTAGGCTTTTGTTGGCTGAAAAAAAAGAAAAAGATTAAATACAAATTTAGCTCACCATTAACATTGTTAGACGCGTAGGCTTAGGTCTATAAAATTATTTGTACAGTTAGCTCTTTTGTCCTGAGGTGTTCTTTATATTTTTTTTGCAAGTGGCAAACATAACCGTTACAGTAGGTTTGCGTAAGTTCGTGCGTACTGTTCGGATGGAGACAGATTACCACGCTATCGCACGCGTCTTTGCTACGATTTCGTCGCCAACGACTTAGTAAAGTATTTCAAAAGTTGGTAACCTACGAGTATGTTCTTGTTTAATGGGACGATGAAGATTCATAGGTTCATAGATTCATAGGGCATTAGTACCTTTGCACGGCCCAGTGTGCAGGGGGTCGACGACCCGTCCTATGTGACAAGCGGCGCGCTGCAGGCGGCACCACGAGGGGTAAGACCGCGAGTCGCTGCCGCACAGTGGCCGCCGCGCTATCGCGCCGCACACGCCACAAGTCATGCAGCGGGCCCCCGACGCTCCACCTGACACGCACCGCTGCGCTGAACCGCACCTTATTGACGCACATGTCGCGTTTGCTGGGAAATAAAGCTAGTTGTCAGGTCTTTCAGATGAAGTGATCACAACACCACTTACACATTGCAAAGGTTAAGCAAGATCTAGTCAGGCCGGTCTTAGGATGGGTGACCATTTCTTAAGACATTTTGAAACCCCTCCGTGCCTCGGAGAGCACATTAAGTCGTCGGCTTGTTATACGGACATTTATGGCCATGGTAACGGGATTTGGAGCCCTAAAACAGAATCCGACTGGTCTACAGAGCTTCAATATCGCCCATGGATTGTGAAGGTCAGACGGCAGTCGCTTCACCGAAAAGACTGGAAACGCAGTTAGTCTGGAAAGCCAACAGAGTTGGGAAAAGGCTGAGTGGATGATGACCTACAGTAATCAGCAGCTTACCTTTACACGGTCCTCGGTAAGCAAGCGGCAAGGCCTTGCCTCTCTCGCAGGCGGCTCGTTTAAGCGCGCACCCGCCCGCGTACGTCCGCCCGTCCACAGCGCAGAGCGGCGCGCCCGCCACGTTGCACGCTCCGCACTTCACGCAGTGGGCGCCAAGCTCGGAATCCAACACGCACCGTTTACCGCCACCGCAGCGAACGCCTTCGCAACTACCCTCTGAAATATAAATATTGGACTAGAATGGCAACTCTTTCCTACATTTAAAAAAAATATGATACCACTCACAACCAAAGAGCATTAGAGCGTAATGAAATCAAGACCTTTGACGTCCCTCATAACATAGGTCACACCTCCATGGAAGTAATATAGACCATCGTGACCTTTATTAGGCTAGGTACCTACTCTTCCATTCCTACCTAATGGACGGTTGTTTATCAGGCATGACATTAGGTAAGTACCTACCTAGTAGGTGCTAGGTACCTACCTGTAGTTCCGTTTTTAATCCTCTGTGATATAGGTATAATACAGGTAGACGTACTACCGTTCGGTAAAATCCGGCCTTTAGATATGACGAATTACGTAACTAATTATCGCTGACTGTATCTCTATCTATAGGAGGTCTAATATAACTGTTCAGTAAAATATTCATCCAATTATATTAACTAAGAATATTTTACTGCACTTGCAAGAGTATGTTGCGGTCGTGAGTTGTGCAGTTTAGGACAACTTTACACCTTTTCTATTGCAGTCGGAGATTGTTCATAATAATATGGAATGAGGACGTCAGTGTCAGTTATGGCCGACACTGTATGTACCGACAGCTAAGCTATTTCTACTAGGTATAATAAAACAGAACAAAATGTGTGTCTGTCTCTACATTTAATAAACCTACTCGTAAGCCATAATGAAAGGTTTAATAAAACAAAACCGGTCAAGTGCGAGTCGGACTCGCGCCCAAAGGGTTCCGTACCAAAACAGCAAAAAATCACGTTTGTTGTATGCCTCCTTAAATATTAATGATATTCTGTATTTTTTAGTATTTGTTGTTACAGAGGCAACAGAAATACATCTGCAAATATTTCAACTTCTTAACCATTACGGTTAATGAGATACAGCCCAAGACAGACGGACGGACAGCGAAGTCTTAGTAATAGGGTTCCCGTTTTACCCTTTGGATGAGGAAACCTAAAAAATGTTTTATTTTTATATATTTTTGTTTGTAGGTCTGGCTATTCTGTCTATGTAAGTACTGGCTAATCTCCGAAAGTTCTGAACGAATTTTATTACTTACGGTTTCCACAGACATACAGATTGGGACAATCTGCTATTTGCTTTTTCTAATCAAACTGGATGGCACGAAAAAGAACATCGTCATATAAATCTTTTCTCGGTGAAGCCGCAGACACCACTTTAGTCCCATTACGATCTTTCACAATGCGTTATTAATACTCGTATTATGTATTCGGAGATGACCAGGCGCGGCACCGACCAGACCTTAAAAAAGGTTGTGGGCATGGCCAGTCGAAAATCGGTCAAGTGTGAGACGGAATATGAACACGCTTGTGATCGATATAATGCATTACTACAAAGAAATTGTTTACAAAATAAATGACGCTTTGACCAATATTTTGTTTAGTGTACAGTTCAACGTAGCAAAAACCCTGGTGTTATGGTTTTAACATTTTAATGTAACAACACATTTTTTTTAAATTTATTTCCAAATTCAGAATTTATCTCAATACCGTCAAAATGTGACGTCATTACTTTTTTGGTGCCCATACTGCTCACCACCGTGGATCCGCGCATGGAGATGACAGGCGGGTTTACAGTGCGTATTCTATGTTAAGACTTGCGTTATAATAATAAGTAACTATTATGCTTTTCCTATAGTTGCAAATAAAACGGTCTATTCATATGGGTTCACTATTATCGTGATGTTTTCAATTTACTGAGCCCACTTTATTTGTTGGTTAACGATACTAGCGTTATGTTTTACGACGTGCTAGAATTGTCACAATCTACACTAAGTTCTTACATTTACATACAATAAAAGAGAAAAAATAGTGTCTGTATAGGTACTTAATAATTTTGGCAAAAAAACCTGCAAATTACCGGAATGGCACCAAATTGAAATGGGACCACATATGAATCACTAGCATTTAATTAAAAAAATAATTTTCAACATTCGTTCACCCAGTTCAAGGTTATGAGGTACTTAACAAACATAATACACAAACACGCTGGTGTAGTCCGCATCAGGTAGATAATAATAAGTCTGGCATGATTGATGCAATGATTGTGATTACTTGCGATTGGAAAAGAGTGGCTGCTGTGCTTTTATTGTCAGATTCTTTTCTCACCCGCTCTACCTCTGAAATCAATAAAAACTAACAGCCACTCCTTGTTGAGGTAAATAGTGTATCAACCTTGCGGGATTGCTAGAAGTGAATCCGACAAAGTGCGAATTTTTTTGGGAATACAAAACATACGCGCAGCAGCATCAATGCCACGTGCGGAGAGAGTTCCTGTAAACGTTTAGCGGCAAGGAGAAGGCATCTTCGCGAATTAAGGGCCCTACCAACCGCCTCCAGGCAAATGGGGAGAGCTCAGCAGGTCGAAATTAGTGGGTGTAAGTTCACTGAGGCCACGGAGAATGGGAGAACTGTATTGAAGCTTGCCCCGCAGGGGAAAAATTCGCACTTTGTCGGATTCACTTCTAGCAATCCCGCAAGGTTGATACACTATTTACCTCAACAAGGAGTGGCTGTTAGTTTTTATTGATTTCAGAGGTAGAGCCGGTGAGAAAAGAATCTGACAATAAAAGCTCAGCGGCCATGCACTCTTTTCCAATCGCAAGTAATCACAATCATTGCATCAATCATGCCAGACTGATTATAATCCAACTGTATGTATTTACAATCTTACGGTGACATATAGGTGACATATATGCTCAGACGTTGATTCAGCCCATTCTTGACTATGCCTGCTACTTGGATGCCACCGAGGAGCTCCTAGCTAAACTTGAGCGTTTGCAAAATCTTTGTATTCGTTTTATATTCATTTTGCGGAAGTACGATCATGTCTCACAATTTCGCAAGGAACTCAAGTGGCTCCCAATCCGTCTTCGTAGAGATGCTCGGGTATTATGTCTGCTATTTAACATTCTACACAATCCTTCCTACCCATCCTACCTACGGGAGCGTTTCTCTTACATGAACGCACCTGATGTCCCGTGTAGGTCTCACCTACAACACCGCCTCACCTGTCCCTCTCACAAATCCGACTTCTACTCCTACTCCTTTACTGTTCATGCGGTCAGGCTGTGGAACTCGCTCCCACCGAACATACAACGCTGCAACACCATCTTTACATTTAAGAAAAAAGTGAAGGAACTCTATCTTTCCTCTCTGTCTTAAGTATTTGTATGTATGTATATTAATTGTTAGTATAATAGTATGTATTATATTCTTATAGCATTATGTATTTATATCTATATACTTATATGTATTAGTATTTATATCTATGTAGGTATATGTATATTTTAGCGCATTTGCGTTAGGTTCGTGTATTTATTTGCATATTTGAATGATACCTACACCTACACACACATAAAAATTATTCTTCCAAGCATTTCCTTCCCTTGGCCCACTGCATGCACTGGAAGAGATTTCTTATGAAATAAGTGGTGCCTTTGTACTTTTAATATATCCTTTGTATTCCTCTTCTCTTTTCTGTAACTTCTTGTGTGTACATAAATGAAATAAAAAAAAAAAAAAAAATAGGTAGGAACATTTTAATAAGCATGTTTCAGGTGACTACAGTTTTCAGGTCATATTATAATATTCAGTTACTTATTTTGAAACCCATTGTGAAATTTTCCAAGAAAATGCAAGCAGAGAATTTATTGACTTCCATTGTGATGCAAAACTGTATATTATTGTATTATTGTGAATATTATAACTAGGATTGGATACTTTGAGTGCTAAAGTAATACTCACCTGGCCCCGGTACACGTATACCCTGTCTAAAAAGTCGTGACTCGGAGCTGTAAAATGTAAGCGTTGACAACAATAATTTGAGTCTCAATGCCAATCCCACCAGTTGTCAAAAGTAACTATTGGAATGCAATAGTACTTTTGACAATAAGCGAGATCTACACCGAGACCAAGTGATTGCCGCCAACGCTTATATTTTCCAGCTCCGCGTCATGACTTTGCAGGCAGGGTATACGAGGCTTTGGTAAATACACCGTGATAGTACCACCGTTTACAAAAAAAAATACGATTTCAATCTGTCGGTATGGGACTAAATTGAACTCGAAAGGAACGGCTTTGAATTTAAAAAAAAATTGAGGTTAACAAACATTAAAAAAAATGCAGTCGAATTCAGAAACTCCTTCTTTTTTTTAAGTTGGTTAAAAATTATAACTGAACTGCTTGACAGGTATTTTCTTTACTAAATCCTGAGAATATTATACCTAGAGATTGAACTAAAAATAATTGTAGTTGATAAGTGTAGGTTGATGCAGGTGCAGGAACGAAATTATACGTAATGTAGTATAATTTAGGTACAATAAAATGATTGCGGGTTAATGCAAATACTGGCTTACATTAGCACTCAACCTACAATTTACCCAGAACAACTATTATTTACCTGCAGGCTTACTAATGAACAAAAACAACACTAGATGGAACTCTACGAATGGTTCTCGATCTATTTACGGATGTAAACTCACATTGACCAACTTTTATTATGAGTTAACAGTTAACTTAGTGATTTACTTCATATTTTATTCACTTTGGACCCCAGGGCAACTATTTCTATACTACGTACCTATATGTAGATCGCTGATAACCGGTCTGAACCACTAACAACTACTCTGCACGTCAGAACAGTCAAACAATCGAAGATGACGTAACGTCACAAAAGCAGTTTAAGTTGTTGCGTGACAAAAATGGAACTAATTATTGTTTGTTGTTTTGTTGTTGAGTAGTTGTTCTCAGATCTTGTTTTTGACGTGTTTTTATGTAATGTGGCGCCCATAGTGGAACGCATAGGTACATATATTGAGCAACCTATATTATAGCCGGTTAGTATTCGCCACGAAGAAAACGGGTGACTCAATGCTTTCGACCAAATTTTACTCAGCAGGTTTACTTGCTACCATACTTTTAATTTTTCACCATTACTTGCATCGTAATAGCATAGTATGCCTAGCCTTACAGTAGGTAGATACCTACTGCGAATTGATTTATGGATTCAATCATACATTTTTAATTGTGTGAACCAATACCATTGTCACCACTGGTAAAACATTTGGTGGTTTTGACACGACATCAAAGTAACACATTAAGTTAATATACCTAATTGTATACAGTCCACAAAACGGGCTTTCAAGATACCAATGTATAGGTAAATCCATAAGAGTTGGAAATGTGCTAAGCGGGATCCTAAAGTTATGGATAAATTAGTCAAGATATCATGGTTGTAAATATAGAGCTCTCATTCACATGATGCACCTCGGGCGAGACGAGTTTTACCAAAGCCAGACGTATCGCGCATCACATTTCGCAATGAGCCATTATTGAGTCGCGATTCCAATAGAGATGTAGAACCTTCTAGAAACAAACCATGCAATTTACTAGCGCGATAGTAGGGGAGTGTCCGGTCATTACGCCATTCAGGATTATTGCACCCAAGTGAGAATGAACAAAAGAAATTCGCGAAACTACCATTTGCAGAACGTTCCTTGTATTTCAATAGACGATTGTTCTTTCATTCGTGTCTTAGAAACACCACTTTATGGACATTTTAACAGTTATTTCTGTATGAACTGGTTATAAACCTGATGAACAATGTTCTGACAGACATTTCATAGAATGAGAGCCGGTAGATATATCAGAGTAAGTTCTTGAAGCAATCTGAAAGTTCGTCAGATTGTTGTCCTATAATATCCTAAAATAACGACGCAGACCGGGCTGGATAGGGTTCTTTTACAAACCCAAAGAGGTTCAAACACAGAAGAAAAAAACTAACGTAGGTTTCTTTGAGGCAACTTGGAATTCTTGGAATTCTTGGAATTCTTGGAATTAAACAAAGGAGTCCCCAGCAATATGCTCGGCTGACAAAGTAACTGGCGAAGAGTAGTCAGTAGTACAATATACCTCTGCCCTGCCTACCATTTTGGTGAAGCAGGCGTGATTATATGTATACCGAAGTAAAGTGATGTAGGTATATTAATATTAAAACACAGAAATCGACGGACGCATTTGAAAGTTTCGCTGTTGAGGTTGGAATCTGAATACCAGATGGCCAAGCCCGCACCTTAAATTAGAAATTATTATTTGTTAGACCTAAATACCTAGTCTGATACAAACCGCGTTTCTAGTATGTAGATTGTCTAGGTATAGATCATTATAGATGTGCGCATTCAATTCTAGAATGACGCGTGCAAAACTAGGAATAGCTTACGAATGTGACGATTACTTTTTTCCTGCTATCCGACTGTATAAAACAACTATAGGTACCTAATAATATTTTGCCCTTGGTTTAGCTCTATTTCATCATAATCGGGTGAAAGAAACAATGTTCGTTTCATGGAGTACCTAACTATTATCGCTATTCCACGCGCACGGAGTCACCGAACACAATAATATAATAGTACAAAAGTACAAAGTATAAATACGGAGTTAGGCTTCAGACTATTAACACATGTGGTTTCGACTGATAGGATGTGATGAGGTGCATTTTTCTTGAGAATATAGGTAACTAAGTTTCGACCATAAAAATGGCCCTGTCTATCACAGACGTCAGTCAGTTGCGAAAGAAACTACACTATGAGACGCGTGAAAGCTAAGCGCTGCAAAAACGGGTAAAATAAATAGGTTTTGACAGCGCTTAGCGTTCGCGAGTAAGTAGATACCTGGTACCACTAGTATAGTATTCTTATATCTGTGCTGGTACTTACTCTACAAATAATTCATTGACAGATTTCCCCGCAAGTCGTTTCGTTTCGGAATCTACCAATCAGATTCTCGGGGCCGAAGAATACCTACGACTGAAAATATGGTCGGAGTTTGAAACTGTAACCAAAGATAATAAGGTCTTGATTATATCCTTGAACTTGAAATTCTGGATTAAACAAATTACAGACGTGACTTTTATGCTTGAATGCATATGCTGTAGACGTTGACGGATAATTCAAGAACTCCATTGGTTAGCTACACGGATACAGCCGCTGGTCATTTGACTTGATGGATGGTCGTGTTATGGGCAATTGAACAACCATGAATCATATGCTAACAAAGCCCATTGGCATCGATTGTGCACCTGCATGCAACCTAATGATAGTGTGGATACCTACATATTCAGAACTTTCTTATAGGCTATTACACTACCTATTAAATTTTGGTAAAATAACCGTGTGCCCCCAAGTGCGTGTTGGTCTGGTCACTATAATAACTCCTGACCTAACAAAGCTACGAGTATAAGATAGTCGGGTTAGTTTTCCTAAGTTAATTACAGGGACTACTGTCATGATTTTTTTAGAATTTTTGAGCTAGCCATTTAGCTTTAGAAGTAGCCCTATTTTAGCAAAAAATATTACAAAATAATTAAAAAATCGTCTTGGTAAACTCCCAATGTTTTTAAAAGACCTACTTATTTAATGATATCCCACAATGTAGGGTAGTCGCAAGAAAAACTTTACGTGATTTTTTTTTCTGTAGACGTTGACGGATATTTTAAGAACTCCATTGGTTAGCTACACGGATACAGCCGCTGGTCATTTGACTTGATGGATGGTCGTGTTATGGGCAATTGAACAACCATGAATCATATGCTAACAAAGCCCATTGGCATCGATTGTGCACCTGCACACTTGAAGCTTAGTTTCAATTCAAACATGTATCTAATGATAGTGTGGGATACCTACATATTCAGAACTTTCTTATAGACTATTACACTACCTATTAAATTTTGGTAAAATAACCGTGTGCCCCCAAGTGCGTGTTGGTCTGGTCACTATAATAACTCCTGACCTAACAAAGCTACGAGTATAATATAGTCGGGTTTAGTTTTCCTAAGTTAATTACAGGGACTACTGTCATGATTTTTTTAGAATTTTTGAGCTAGCCATTTAGCTTTAGAAGTAGCCCTATTTTAGCAAAAAATATTACAAAATAATTAAAAAATCGTCTTGGTAAACTCCCAATGTTTTTAAAATACCTACTTATTTAATGGTATCCCACAATGTAGGGTAGTCGCAAGAAAAACTTTACATGATTTTTTTTTTCTGTAGACTTAAATGTGGACTGTTAGACACCAGCACCACGCACTGAAATTCAAATATTATTGTGTAGTTCTCCTACCTCGGCAAGGTCCCGGGTAGTCGAGGACAAGATGCTTGGCAGGTCGACGGCATGCCCTTCGTCTTAGCCTGCATAGCGAGGGGTAAGTTCTTCCGTCGCTGCCACACACAGCACCGACGCGGCGACACGCGGCTGCGCACACGCACCGCGCACGCCCGCCTCGCACCACACAGCGACGACCACTCGAACAGGACACGCCTGCACATGACTCTGCAACATACAAACCAATATTTTTCGGACTATTCACACACTTGCCGCAGGGGCCAATCTAGGGTGTACAAGTGAAGGTGACCTTAGTCATCGAATACGCGGTTAAAACACGCTTTAATTGTGAGGTGTGTAGGCAAGCAGGGACAATTTACTAATAACTAATGTAGAGACACTCCCGACAGCGCTACGACCGCCTTGCACCCTAGATTGCCGCCTGCGGTAGGTGTGTGTGGAGTTCACTAAACGGCGACGATTTTATATGCAAGCCCAAACAAGTTATATACCTAGCTACTTAACCTAGGTACTTACGTCTTATTGTGCCACGGTACTCTATGCGGGCCAAATCAACTCATAAGATGTTGTCGAAATTAAATAATTCTGTCTGAATAGACACTTTATTTTGACTTACCTAGGACCTTCGGTTTACAAGAGAATCTCTTGTAAACCGAAGGTCCTAGGTAAATTAAATAATATAATACCTTTGTAATATAGTACCTTTCCTATACACTCAAAGTGTAGAAAATGTATATAGCCAGTTGTTAGTTAGTACCTACAACATGTAATAGAATTGGTAAGATGAGTGGACTGACCGATAAATAAACATCGCGCTTCAAATCGACATCAAATTGGCACTCTAACAAATATGCGATTTTAGGAATAACAAAATATTTTCACACATAGGTACATAAAATATAAGTGATTTGTTTTGGCATCTTCTGCGTTTCGTCTTCTGTCGTTCGTGTTTTCCTTTTGGTGTAGGTACCTACTTCTCATTACTACTCCACTCCTTATTGGATACCTACCTAATACCTACCTATAAGCGCGGTTATAGATATGTGGCAGGCAACTTTCATCCAAATCTATCATGGTCTTAACATGCTTTACGAGTCTAATTCCAAAAACCCAAAGTAGGGAAAACAACTATCTCTTGATCGATCAGTTGTTAGTAAACTCACGCCTATGAAGTTCTGAATTTCTAATAGTACAGACAGTAATTTGTCATACTTTGTCATACTTTATGGGCCTTAATAAACCACTACCTATTTAAAATAATAGAGAATATCTATTTCATCAAGAAAAAAATGCGGACTTCATCGATCAACAAATATTTTCAGGAATATAGGTACTATCCTAATAATTTAACTAGGTACATATTTACCTATAGGTTGAACACCGATAGATACCTACTGAACACAAGAGTAAGAATACCTATAAACCATCTACATTATATCAAGCAAGGTCAAGTCGCATCCTAGAATATGATTTAAAGTAGTTTTTACATTCATATTTCAAACGATGAGCGCTTATCTCAATGATAAATCATTTTATTATTCCAGACATCTAACATCACTGGGAATTCTTTCAGTATCTACCGGAGGCACTCGGCAATGGACGTAGGTGCGGCCGCAGCCACAAGCCGCGGATTAAAAAAAAAAAAAAAAAAAAAAAAAAAAGACATCTAACATAGTTGGTATGTAGGTACCTATTCAAAACAGTTGCCTGTACAAGATAGGTTTGATTTGTTCCTGATTCGTCATATTCCAAATTGGTCATCTTCCAAACACGACACTTTCCTAACTGGTCATATTCCAAAATAGTCATTTACAAGAATGTAGCGATAGATCGTCTTTTGACGTAATCTCTGACTCAAATTACAAACATAAACCATACAGACAGAACAGAACATAATAATATACCAATACCAAGTTATTTATCTATGTTTTCCTAGAATCTAAGTAGGTATCTACATGGTGCCTATCTAGTTTTTAGCTAGTTTGTTTTTAAACTTAAATTAATTACATCTTTGGAATTGCATATTTATGTATATATTCCTATTTATTTATATTAGTTAATTGCTCCTATAGTCTTTCAGTTCCTCATTCTCCTTCCTCCTTAGCCAGCAGAAAGAAACCCCCCTTTGTATGGAAAATTCTCCTTCCTGGATAATTTTATTATGTAAGATTTCATGAGTATCCTTCTGAATAGAATTTTGTGCCTGTTTTCGTGTCCCATTTATTCTAGACCACACAGGTCCGCCGGGCGCGACTGGAAATACCTTCTGCGTGCGAGCCAGAGACGCCCGGCAACGGACGTGAGAGCGGCCGCGGCCTTGGGTCGCGCAAATTAAAAAAAAAGAAGACCAAAAGTTAGTATCGTATGTAATTACAAAAACAATCAACTCACCTGCACAAGCGACACACTTGAAGCCTTTATTAAGTGTTTTGTAGAAGAACAGTTGGCCGCTGTCGAGATCCTCCGGGCTCCAAGCTCCTGGGACACGTGATCCGCCTGCACAGCACTCGGCCCGGCTCACTCGCAGCGCTGACACTGAGCTGCACTTCCCGTTGCGATCCATCCCTATCCAGCAGGTTCCGGCTACAGGAAACACAATGACCTTGTCAGTTGTTACCTCAAACTGTTTTAAGACCTAAGAAAAATTGTAGGTGTTCTCAACAGAAAGTAAAATGAAGATACCTATATAAGTAGTTAATCATAGATACAATAGGCAGGCACCGTGCAGCTGGTGTTATAGTACCTTCCATACTAGGCCCCATAATCTTGGTAGGTATATCTCCATACCTTATTTATCTGAAGCCATCTTGCGATATATAAACCCAATTATCATATCTATAGTAGGTATTTCAAAATACATTTTGTTACTTAAAAATAAAAGGCTTGTTTTTCGCTTAGGTACTATAAAAACAGTTTTATGTATATTAGGTACAATATTTATTACCCAGACTTGGAATAAATTGAGCAGTCTGGGTATGGGCGTCTCGTGGCGAGGCAGCCGGTCGGCGCGGGCGCAGCCGGCTAGTCAGAAGCCGTATTCGGTCAGATTCCTGCGCATGAGTCACGAGGCGGGTGAGCGCGGCGCGACGGGCGATCCGGAGCCGCTAGACGCCTGCCAGACACTATTTTTCAATGCGCACTCTGACGCCACACTTCCAACACAATTATAACTACAGAAAACATCAGTAATCGATGGACTTGTGATTACAGATTACAGACACTACGATAATACGTTTATAACTTGGAAGCAATTTTACTTAAGTATAAGTTGTCTCTGCGACTAATGATGGATGTTGTAACGTGGACAGTTTTGATGGATGACTATCACTCGTTTACTGTTTAGATTGATCGCAATCTAATAAGTGATTAGAATTTAGCTCACTCAGAAATATTGGTAAGTTATTACAAGTGGGATGTTTAAATATCCTGTTTGACAAGTTTTGCAACGAGAGATGATTACGATCGGGAAAAGTTGTCCTTGACTGTGAAGTTCGTATCGTATCGTATTGATCAATTAAATATGTGGATAAGTAGATACTAATCAAGTAGGTTATAATTTTTTTATTTTATTTATCCGTTAAATAAGAAACGATATAGGACCGTGTTTAAGTATATTCCATAGAAATTATCTACATTTTGAGAACATACTGGACAATTTTACTTTCGTCAGTCATCGATACGGCTTGTTCTATACTTGTGCAAAGCCGGGGCGAAACACTTGTTTTATACTAAGTACCTAGGACTGAGACTCTCATTTTGAAATCTATAGGTAACACTGCCTGTACTGACTAGCGTCGAAGAGGAAACAAGTGGCCAAAGTCCACCGGGCGCCACTGGAAATGCCTTCTGCGTGCGTACTAGAGACGCCCGGCAACAGACGTGGGAGCGGCGGTGGCCTAAGGACGCGGAATTAAAAAAAAAATTTGTTTACACTGTCTGTACGGACTAGCGTAAGCGGGATCCAAAGTCTATGGTACAGACTTTTTTTTTAATTATGGTAGGTACTGACCTTGAAATACAACATCTTATTATATATAAGTTTTTCTTAAAAACTGTCGAAAGGGGTCTCGATCTCTCGACGACTCGAATCTCATTGTACCTAGGTATTTAGTAGGACCTACTTAGTTTTAACACTTGAAGTATACCTACCTAATTATTACCAAAAAATCATTTTCTTGATCTTATATTTCTGAGTACTTATTTAAAAGAAAATAACAAATAGAAACTAACTTTTACGTAGATAATTATGGACATGGCTCGTTAATGGTTCAGAGCGTGCTTGACCGGTTCTCGGAATTTGGTACTTGGCCCTAAAGTACCAAAGAAATGTAAATACAGTGAAATATGAAATATGATTTTAGTGAGCTATATGAGGCCATTGACTTTCCTTACCATAGACACGTTGTTCCTTATAATATGACTTCTGTCAAACTCAACTGGCGCCACAATTTGGAACAGAACCGGCTATAAAGTGTAGGTGTGAAGAATTTAGATGTAAAAAAACTGTTTACAATGATTTGGGAGCAATGTTTCGTGAGTATTTGTTGCCAACCGTTTTTAGACAAATTACCTTGACTACAAATAAATTCATATTATTGCTTCCAATTTGTTTTGTTATTAGTTTATAGCGTTATGCATGTTAGGTATATTAAGGTGGGCAAGATTTCTTACGATGCTTCCATACTAACCAATACTACGTTGGTAGCTTAGGCTATGATCCTAGGTAGGCCCGAAAATGTAAAAAAATCATTTAACTCATATTAAGATGAACCGCCACGCGCCACTGGGAATACTTCCAAGTTCGTACCTGATGCGCCCGGCAAGGCAATGGACGTTGGGGATGCCGAGGCCTTGGGCCGCGAACAAAAAAAAAAGATTATTATAGATTATATTGAATGTAATTTTAAAATTGTAACTAACTTTGATTTCAACTATAGGTACTTAATAATATAATTAAATAAAAAAAAAACATATGTACATACTTTGAGTGAATAAAACATTTTGTGGAAGTCACTCTTTTGTAGAGATTGAAGATGATACAGGGAGTTAAATTTTGGAATAAGAAGAATAGAGTAGATATATGCTTGTGTTCGCGTGACGTTTTCATTTCAATTATTTATATTAGGTATGTAAGCTACTATCCGGCCGTCCCTGAAAACCAGCGCTGTCTGTTTTGCCCCACCACGCAGACAGCATTACGCTGAGGGACGGCCGTTTATTCCACACTAGTATTTATATGTATTTATTTGTGGTACATAATTTTTTGTATTATTTATTTTTTAGTTTTTGTATTTTTTGTAACCTATCTAAGTGTTTGTTTTTGTTGTGTGGAGTAATAAATAAATCTTTCTTTATTTCTAAGAAAAAAATATTAGTTTATATTTTTTTATATGTTTATATTGTTCATTGTAAAACATAAATAAAATAAAATAAATATTTTTGGACATTCTCACACAACATAATCAATATTAACTTTTTTTTTAAATTCCGCAGGTCGCGGCCGCTCTCAAGTCCGGTGCCGGGCGCCTCTAGTCTCTGGTAAGCACGCAGAAGGTATTTCCAGTGGAAATATTTACAATGTAAACTTGCACTATAGGATCTAGCTAGACGACTAATAAATATAGGTACTTACATATTTCTAAATACATAGCTATATATAAAACACCCTAACCTCGAAACAAACATTTGTGACCAATGATTTTAAATACAATGGATTTCGGATCATCGCTCAAAAGTGTCCGAACTAAAAGAGAAACAAAACGCTAAATGAGAAACAATCGCGCGCCAGTCTTGATTTTGACAACTGAACGACAACACGTGGCACAATGCCGTACTGTATTGTAAAAACGTGTAAAAACTACGAAAAAAAAGCAAATTGAAGACGGTGTATCATATTTTCAGTAAATAAGCTTTTGTTTTATTATTTGCAATTTATTATTTCACTTAAAATACAGTATTTCGTCGATAATAAATTAAAAGACAAAAGTAAATATTGCAATCCAGTCCAATACCGAAGTACCTATCTGTCTCTTTCGAACTCATCCCAAGCTCAGTAAAAAGAAAGAGACCATTTCATTTTCACTGAATAATGTACTAACAAAATGACCATTCAGATTTATTCGGATTACCGATAGCGATAAAACTATTTGGAACAAAGATTATAGTGGAGACGCCTTGGCTCTTTATGATTTTTTTTTCGTTATATGAACCAACATCTATTTCAGTTTTCCTCGGGATCCAGTACACTGTGCACAATGGAAAAATATTATTGCCCTAGCACGGCGAGAAGAATATTTTGATCCAAAAAATAACAATCTTGTTTGTTCGGCTCATTTTATGGACATAACAAAAAGAGGTCCGATCTTTATGAAACTTGTACAAGAATCCCTTGATTGAATGGAGGAGATAAGCCCAAAAATGTTTTTAATTTTCACAGGGTATCATTGTTTTGTCATAAATATAATTACACATGTCATTTTATTTCGTGTATGTACTGTTATTTTCTTTTTATTTGGATTCTCGGTAATGTATTCCCACGGGAATCGGGGCCGAGATAACTATATCTCGCGGGCGGAGTCACGGTGATCAGCTAGTAGCCAATAATTTCGTATCCCAAAAATTAACCATAAGATAAAAATAAATTAATGATGCGCAGTTTTAGCAACTAATTCAGTCACTTGAAACACGGCTATCTTGTAGTAGACGTAGCGACATAGCGTTATGAAAATAGTAATGAAAGCGGAAGAACTTTGACACCCGCAAGAAGTTTGGCATTTATAATATTATAATTAGTTAAATTCATCAATTCCCTTTTTGTTATTCATACACTACAGTTACTTATTATGAAACTGACTCGAAAAAAAAAATCTTTGTCAGTCGTTAATTAGTTTTTCAGCTTATTTCGTCTAACATAAACAAGTAATTACAATTTATAAGATTATGGAATTTATTGTAGTCTTACATTAATTATTACGCCTACGTAGGTACATATCATGGAATCCTTAAAAGACTTTAACAAAATAAACCTACTCCATTGTTTCTATGTTCACGTAGTTCAAGTATAAGCTGCATAAGGTGAATTAGTCAGGCGGACAGATAGAAGCTACGTAATGCGATAAATTAGTGCAAACAAAAGTGAACACTATTCCGTTGAATCAAGGTTTAAATTTTAATATGAAATTTGTTTATATCTATGTATGCCTATGTATAATGTATAGGTCGACTCGGGACATTATTTTCTTGCGATTTGTTCTAGATCCTATGTCCGTTGTATTATAAGGTCTTTGTTTGTGACACACAAATATTTGATTTGGAATCGAACCTGGAACCTCAGGAACGAAAGTCGCATTATCATACTACTACGCCACTCGTCAATTTTCAAATGTTTTTAATAGTTTTTGGCACAGTAGGGACGACAAATAAAACAAATCATTAACCATGAAATGCAGTCCAGCCTTCTCGAGCTACAAATCCTTTAACGAACCGGACTTTGTTTTACATAAAGATTAGTAGGTAGATAGGTACTTATACGTAGATGGGATTCTACAAATTGTAGTATAAAATCTATGACGTAAATAAAAAAGAACGTTGAGTTGTAGGTATAATGTAAGTCTATGTTTATGTAAGTAGTAATAGTTTATACCTACCCACATGTATAAACTATTAACAGTTATAATCGGAATTCAAGTAATCGGTCGTCATAAATACAGCAGGAATCTGTTTTAAAATACCAATTCACAATCAAAACCGTTTACATTGCAGTTAATGTCGTACCTATAATGTCGGTAGGTACTTATCTTCGGATAAGTAATGTAAATTGAAATTGTAGATAGCAGGAGTTTGTTATTAGTTTACCACTTAACGAATGCCACCATACCAATCGGATTTTAGTCCAATAGAAAACATTTCGTCTCAAATTAAAGACCACGTTATTAAAAATTTATTTAAAAAAAAAGAATGAAATTGGTATCTTAAGCCAATTAAAGAGTTTCACAACATTTGCAAAGACTCGAAAACCGGTAATAGATGGTAAAACTAAACTAAACTAATCTAAATTAAACTAAACTTAACTCAACTAAACTAAACTATAAATGCTGCGATAAATGTAAGACACTATTACCCTACCTATTGGAAAAAAAGCTTGTGGTACCACGAAGGAGATTTATTTCTCGTAGACCCACTGGTGGTACCAAAAGGGAGTCTTATTTCTCGGAAACCCACTTGTGGTAACCACGAGGGAGATGTTTCTCGTAAAACCAGTGCTAATCAACTCATTGCACTGATTTTAATTTACGACTTCGCCCGTGACAATTGATATCCCCTCGATGCATGATCTTCATCGAGAACCACTCTATCCATTAGTGAAAGCAGCATGAAAATCGGTGCAGTAGTTTTTGAGTTTATCGCGAACAAACAGACAGCCAGACGCTGCGGAGGACTTTGTTTTATAATATCTAGTGATGATAAATCTAATAAAGAATTAACATGGAAATTAATATTCGGTTTTATTTGGAAATACATACGAAGATACCCGTTAGACATTAAATAAATAGAAGCACCGTCATGAAATATTAATTGACTATAAAATCTAAAAGTATAAAATTTAAAATTAGGTAACAAAATACCTTCCAACTAAAACAATTGAAATGAACCATTATCGTTTACTGTCGTAACTTCAGACTATCGAAACGTGGGCCTACCTTTTATGCTGAAGCCAGACGGCAGATAGGCCTAAGAAACTTAGTTGAAGTCTCAGGATTTCAGGATAGACCAATCAAATGCATTTATATAGGTATTGTAAAGTCTGTCTAGTCTTGTAGACCTAATTTAAAATTGTGATTGTCTGGAGGCCTCCATTTGACCTACTTTCTGATTCTAGGGCACCGAAGGACAAACTAGGTGTCTGGGTTTAAACCACATTTTGCATAATATGCTAGGTAAGTCGTCGTCTAGCCGTTTCATTTTGTATTTTAATTTAGAGATGTTAAATCAAAGTGTTTAAAATTCCCGTCTTTGTTACGTTTAGTTAAAATGGGTGACCTGAATTTTGTAAAGTCGTTTAATTTATTAACATTTAAGTACTAAGTAGGTATATAATGTTTCTGCGTAGGTAATATTTCTGGAAACCTTTCAGTAATAGTTAATGCAGATATATTTTTCAAAATATCTTTGTGTGAAAATTGTACTTACATTTTGTGAGTACTTAACCAAGTATTTTTGTCTAAACCATGGATGAGGCTGACATGTCTATTAAGGACAATAAGGTCTCGCGAAAATAAAAATGAAAAAGCCACATCCATTATCCCTGGAGGGGTAGTGAGAGCCTACATTTCGCGAGTTACTGGGGTTCCCACGTAATAAGAGGCGTGCCTATGTCTTACTAACTACTATGCCTATGCCATACTGTTGCCGTTGCCGGATATAGAGTGACCGTAAGGCGCGATATTGATACAATACTGATCGCAATATGTTAGGACAATTTATACAACGCCATCTAGCCTCAAACTAAGCAGAGCTTGTGATATGAGTACTAGATAAACTGATATAAATACTTATTTACATTTTTTTTTAAATACATACGAAACATCCAGACTTCGGTACAAACGTATGTGTCATCAGACAAAGTTTGTCCTGACTAGCGACTGAGACACGAACCCGAGACTCCAGCGTCGAAAGTGGATGCACTACCGACTACGCCACCGAAGCAATTGAAATTTCGAAGCAGTTGAATATTAGAGGTCTTGGACTAGTGGCTTCTGGTAGAACGTTCCTCATGAAAAGAGAACAGTCTCTGGATCAAGTTCTGCCCAAGACGTTTATACGTTTATCGATTTTCGACATTGTAAAATTAATAGAGAGTATTGTTGTCAGAGTCTTGTCTCGTCTCGTCCGTTAGTCATTACATTAGTAGCACCACGTGCAGTAGAGTAAAGGTCCCTTATTACCCATAGGCCGGATTCGACCAAATTAGAAGTGAAACTGGTGTTAAACAATCACGGTAATAATTTTAATCCGACTAGAATATGTGGGATATTATTTGTACTAGCTCTACTTGAAATGACATTATGTTTTTGTTGGATAATAGTGTCAATTGTCAATGTCAACATTTTATACGTTTCACTGTATTGTCCAACAAAATTTAATTATTAGACCTCTGGCGCTCCGCAAAAATCGGGTTTCCAGACACTCTCATACCGAACAACGTTTCTTGTTCTGCACCTGGAGCTAGTTGTGTGATTCTACGTAGCACGACCACGGATGATTATCTTAATTTTCATGTAGTTCAAATTCACGAAATAAAGTGTACTTTATTGTACTATAGAATAAAATATATGTACTCTGATATTTTCGCTGATATAATGTATATGCCCTGTAGGTATTTTTATCAACTTTATGGTGAAAAATACTATAAATGTAATTGTACTTAATTGTACTCAGTTTTACAGATAATTTTGTGCTGTGGTTTACCTGTTTCAAAGCGTTTCACTTTTTAAGTAACATCACTGTCACAATGTTACGTCATTACTATTAATACTAAGTAGTCAAAAGTAAATAAAGTATTGTATATAGAAGAAAAGCGTGCATTTCGCTTTGTAATTTTAACCTTTTATTACTCTATATATATAATATATATATATATATATATATATATTATATATTTATACCATTGCAATACATATTTGAAATGATTTTAGTACGCATATTTTTATTTGGTCAAATTTTTACTTGGCAAAATAATACCAAGTATAATGTCATTATGGCATTTGGTCTTTAATCAAATGATTTTAAGTTACCCGGAACTGAACTATTTAGATTAGGTTAATTTCTTCTTTAAACAAAATGGGTAGGTTAGGTTAGGTTAAAACTGTGACCTATGTTTTGTGCCAGAAACGACTTGCATTAATAGAAAATTGTTTTTAGTAGGTTACCCATAAAAAATGTTAAAAGTACTAGTTGGTAAACAAGTTATAGTTTAAACGTTCATTTCCCAAACATTAGGTTTGCGTTACAATTTTTTGTGAAAAGATTTTATGCTAAGTAACAATTAGGCAAATTAAATTATGCGATTTTTTTTTTGGGAAGTGAACATTTGTCAAATTCCTTTCGGTCAAAAAAGGGAGACCCGAATAGTAGAAATAATATCCCACAGATTTTAGTCAGAGCATAATTATTACCGTGAAAGTGCAACTTTGAGTTTGATCGTAAGAGTTTTATAAAATACTGATTAAAGTACATAAGTACCTACTTAATATGTGTAATTAACAATAACTATTATAAAACCACAAGTTGAAGTGGCGAGACAGAATACTCCGGTTTGGCAGGTCGAGGTGCGTATTTTTTCAATTCGCTTGAACAATAGCGGGGCAGTGCATTGCGTTTTCGATGCAATGCCGACTGCACCACGACGCGACTAGTGCTGTCAAATGATTGTCGATAACGATAAATCAAATAAAAAAAGATTTTTAAGTGACAATAAAAAAAGTGCACTGCTTTTTAAATAATTCTGAATGCACACCAAGCACAAGAAGTAGGTTGTTATGCAATTACATATACTTAGATGATATTTAAAACCTTTCTAAGTTGGATTAAGTTTTAAGTTTTATTGAGCCTTTTAGGAAAAAGATAGGCAACCACAATCAATATATTATTGTTTCAGCTTCAGCTGTATCTACTACAAGTTTCACCTGTTTAATATCCTTTAATATTTCCTAGGTCTCGAATGAATCAAATGATTTTCTCAGTTACAGCTTACAACTTTTGTTGTAATTATTATTTAGTTAGCAGTTTGTGACTGTTTAAGTCACGCATCTAAATATTCAGTCGTGTTAACGATTTGTAATCATGCTGCTAGATTTGCACCTGAGTATTATTCTTTTTATAGACGGAACTAGTAGCCACCCACGAGTTCTATTAACTACTGATTCATTTAAATCAATGCGTCTACAGTCCTATAAGCCATAAAATGAGATTCGAGAAGTACATTGTTATTCAGTTATGCATAAACCGTTTGAGAGATTTGAATAAAAATTAAAACATAGCTAGACCATTGTTTTGACTGATACTCGTATATAAAATAATTATATTTATTGAGCTGAGTTTACGAAGCTCTTTCTTAGGCGACTCGTGAATTTCGTTCGTGATCGAACTCCTCCTAAACGACTGGACTGATCTTTTTGAAATTTGGCACGGTCATAGTGACCATCACCGTGAGTGCATATATTTGAATTCATAAAGATCGGTCCAGTCGTTTAGGAGTTCGACCCGGATCGACAAACTCAGCTCAATTATTGCAACAGCAGAATGTATTGCATACCTAGTTATATTATATTTTGGTAATGTGTTCCCATGATAATAGGGAACATGCAAATTATTTCACGGATTCTCACACTAAAACCAAACACACTGTATAGATTTTAGCATGTTCATAGACAAAAACAAAATCTATTTTCTAACACAGACTAAGTTCCAGACAGTCCAGACGTTTACTCAATGAAAATAAACATTTCTTATGATGATTTTATACACATGTTTCTGCATTCATTGGATATCGTCGAAGATACATTTACGTGCTACATATATTACATTCATGATAGATTTATGTTAGTATTTGAGCAGATATTTATATATTGGAAGCTAAAGACGATAACACAAACCAGATAGCTAAAGAATCAATCAAATGGAGTTCCCACATCAAGTTTCATGGAAATATTTGAATGGTGGCAAGCACGCTGTACACACATAAATCTTAGGCAATTGAACGCAGACGTGTAACGTGCCCGTACGCATAATTCAAAGGGGCGATCACCAGGAATCGCCGCTTGGCATGCAGACAGCCAAGTTCATTCCATAGCAATAAACCCGTTACAAGCAACGTAATGTGCATATCAGACAATGATAAATGACAAACGTAGACTGCTCCACGCATCAGGCATCAATGTGTTATTATGGATCTGCTCACGTCCTAAGTGTCTCAGAGACATCTTCGATATTACTATTGATTGTAAAATAAATGAGTGTGGGCAATGTAAAAAGTTTATAAAACACAAAAAAGTGTTGCATGAACGGTAAAAGATTTATCGGCGAAACAGGTAGTGCACGGGCATCTCTGGTATTGAATTTTCTAATTCTCTCAAGGACCTGGAATGCATGTCAGTAAAGGATATATTAATAAGTAAAAAAAAAGTAATAATATTACATAACGAATGTGTATCGATATCGATAATATATGGTCGACCGTCACCAGCCCGCAGGTGCACACGCGGTTCCTCGCGAACGATTGCGGGCGTCTCGCCGACAGATCGTGGCCAGACGACCCAGCTCTTTATATTTATTTACACATTCAAATATGTGCAGTGTGCGATCACTCGACCAAAATATTGCACTAACTGCACCCCACTGGAGTATGTGGTGATAAAAGGAGTTTACGAACAATGTGTTGATATGTAGACGGCCTTGCGAGTTTTAAGTATTTTGGAAATGTAACCCAAGGAGGTTAGTTTAGCTTTTGTAATGAGAACTCAAGTAGGTTTTGCTAAGTGATAGCTGGCGCTATTGTAATTGTAGTTCTATGAAAACACGGTATCCGCCAAGTTACTTAAATAAATCGCCAAAATACAAGATCTCAGGATTTGAACTAGGGTCACTTCTCTTTTAGGGACAATGCACTGACCAATTTAGCCACTGAGCTACCAAGACCACCTGCTCTAACTAGTGGATGGATTTAGCTTAAATTTTGTCCAAAGGTCCTGGAACCTTAATCGAAGCTGGGACCTGTTCTCAAAAGAAAGAATAACGGGTGTCCTTCAGTAGGTACTTATTATATTTATTCTCATCCACCGAGCCTTTTCCCAACGTCTAACTGCGATTCGGCTGAACTTCGATATTTTCCGTGAAGCGACTGCTATCTGACCTCCACGACCCATGGGCGATATCGAAGTTCTGCGATTAGACCGGTCGGATTTTTGATTTAGGGCCATAGATGTTTGGATGACAACGTGCTCTCCGAGGCAGGAGAGCACGTTAAGCACGGAGGGGTCTCAATGTCTTAAGAAATGGTCACCCATCCTAAGACCGGCCTGACTCGATGTTGCTTAACCTTCGCAATGTGTTAACACTGTCGGTTACTACTAGACCACGAGCCCCTTATTATTTTTATTAAACCTACGTAAAGACATTTGTAACACCATTTTAAAACTATAAATGAAGTCATTAACGTCTTATTTTTAATTTACTAGCGGACGCCCGCGGCGGCGTTTGACAATTACATACACAAAAGCCTTCCTCGAGAATCACTCTATCCATTGGTGAAAACCGCATTAAAATCCGTTGCGTACTTTTAAAGATCTACGCATACATACAGAACGGACGACTTTGTTTTATACGTATCATAACGATGTTATGATTATACTCATTAAATCAACCATACATCACAACAAGTGAAATAATTATAGTAGATAGTGTGATACCAATACCTGACGGATATAATTATTTCACTGCGACATTCTTGCGTATTACTATTTACCACAGAAAATAAGTACAAGTACTTTAGTATTCTATGTGCTATTACGGTGTGTTGAGTGTAGGTACAGGTTGCGGTAAAACTAGGCAGGTAGGTCGCGCGGGCGGATGTTTCCCAGACAGTGAAATGTTAAGTGGATATTAAACTATGTAAGTGGGCGCTAACTACTACTAAGTAATTCCGTGTATTCAATGGTAACCTGTCAACGTTAAAGCTACAAAAAGCTAGAAGAACATTAGAAACAGTCAACGTCTGTCATGCACTCATGCAGGTTACGTGAAAATGACTTCCACCTTTTATTAGCTCGATGGAGATGAGGAAATTGTCAGTTTTCGTGATCTTTGAAACGTATTGTACATTATACATACCTACTACTTGACTTTACTTTTATGTACTACAAATTATAAAACAAAGTCTCCGCAGCACAGACAGACGTCTGTCTATTTACGATAAACTCAAAAACCACTGCACCTATTTTCATGCTGCTTTCACTAATGGATAGAGTGGTTCTCAAGGAAGGTTATGGTATATAATCTACTATCTACCTAAGTGTCATCGGGAAGAATAATGGAAAAATAGAATTAAAGAAAGAAAGAAAAAACGTTTAATTTGTTCACAGAATGACATAATATAATAGATAACAGGTATGTACATAATTCCGCACAAAACAAAAAAGAAGCAAACACAAAACGAAAGAGATAATATAAAATAGTGGGAATTGGGAACCCATACGCCACTGCCCGGTAAAGCCATCCCAATGCACATATTAGGCCCTCTCTCAGCTCAATGCTATTGTAAAACAGCGCTGGTTTTCAGTAAGGGCCCAGCGCTGGTGTAACAGAGAGGGCCCAGCGCTGGTGTTCAGAGAGGGCCCAGCCCTGGTGTTCAGAGAAGGCCCAGCGCTGGTGTTCAGAGAGGGCCCAGGTCTGGTGATCAGAGAGGGCTCAGCGCTGGGGTTCAGAGGACCCAGTGCTGGTGTTCAGAGAGGGCCCAGCGCTGGTGTTCAGAAAGGGCCCAGCGTTGGTGTTCAGAGAGGGCCCAGCGCTGGTGTTCAGAGAGGGCACAACGCTGGTGTTCAGAGAGGGCACAGCGCTGGTGTTCAGAGAGGGTATTTGGGTATTTGTCGTTATAGTGGCAACAGAAATAGGTACATCATCTGTGAAAACTTTAACTGCCTAACTTAATCGTAACTTAATCGTAACTTAAACGTAATCGATTCATGAGATACACATCCTTGTGGCAGACGGAAAGCGGAGCCTTAGTAATAGGGTCACGTTTGACGCTTTGGATACGGAACCCTAAAAAGTAAACACTATGCAAAAGACGATAGAACAAGAAACAAAAATCTATGAATATTTGTTTCTGGTATGTGTGATTCCGCAAACATCACCCACTTGTACCTGTTTTATAGGCTATTAAATTATACGACCGAGTTTTGGAACATCGATGTGCGGCTTCAGATTATATTTTTGGAGTGGAAATGATGGCTTCGGCATGCAAACTTTGAATGCGTCAAGGTTTGCTTTGTCAATTATTGAGACGTCTTTAAGTACCTACTCAAATATATCTTCAATTGTAGACTAAGAATAGATAAATGCTAAAGTATGTAGGTATACCTACCAGGTATTGCTGTAATTTTATTTCAATGTCTTCGATTGTGGTTCTAGTAGTTCAGTTGGTCATCTAGTGTGAAACTAAGCAGAGCTTGTCCTGAATGAATGTTGTTACGCGTAATGAGTTCAGTAATTCGAAATTGTTCAAGGGTTTTTAATTATTTAAACTTTAGCACAAAGAGCAATAAAGCAGGGGGCTATTGAAATAGTGAGTTTGCAAGATATTTAACTTTAAAACGCAGTTTTTTTTGTAAAAACATAGCGTCCTGCTCTTCTAACACCTAAACGATAGGCTGGAAATATCTTTAAAATTCATTTCTATTATAAATAGGTAGGTACCTAGGTACTATTAGACTTGTTTAAACAATTTTGAAAAGGTTGTGTTATATCAACATCGATATCGACATTGACATATTCCACCTTTTTTTTTTTTTTTTTTTTTTTAGTTCCGCGGCCCATGGCCGCGGCCGCTCTAACGTCCGTTGCTGGGCGTCTCTGGACATATTCCACCTTTCGAAAAGCGTTTTTATAAATGAAATAGCAAATAAGTTACGATCATAATTGTAATATATAATATTAATTGCTCATATTTATATTTAAATAATTTAATTACTTTACATCATTACTGATTATTATATTATTATAATTATTTATTTTATATAGTTAGATAGATATTAAGTGGTGCACGTTTATACTACGAGTATTACAATTATACCTACTTGTCGGGAAACTTTGCAATTGGCTAAGTGTCCAAAGTAGGTATCTTTATTGAACTTATATCATGTGTCATGTGTTTAAATAGCTGTTAAGTTTTCTAATAAATAAATAAATATTCGATTGTTTGTAAGTCTGTTTGTAACCTATAATGGACACAATATAAACTGCAACCCGTCCGGCCAGTGTGGTATATGCAGGCTGAATTCTCCCCCTCTTTGGAGAAGGCCTATGCCCAGTGGGCGTCAAATTGGGCAAAGAAAAACAAAAATAAAAATATAAATAGCAAAACAAACATCTGAACATCGATCTGAGGTCGGGAGCAGCCCTGGGGCAGGCCTATGTCACTCGCCTAACAATCGTAAAAAATACTCGTACGTAACGTCAGCTACAACTTGAAGTTGTAAGTCAGTAGTAGTAGTTTGTGATACGGCATTGACCATAGAGTTGATAGGTATTGAGGCATTAACGTCATAATTATTGGTCAAATTATGCTGGTACTTTCCTGTCAACCCTAACATTCGAATTATGTTCTCTGTAAACGAAAGATGTGCTTTAATTAACGTCGGAGTGCAAGTTCTGTATGTAAGTACTATTCTCTACTCTGTGCCTGGGGTTACATTGAAGTGGGCATACCCGGGACACCCGACGACGCCGACAATGGAAGTAGAGTAGTACTTATCTGTACCTATTACCTTGATAAATATAAATAATATAAATTAAAAAAAAATAGTGTATACGGATAGAATAATAAAACCAAAAGTTTGTCTTTTTTATTGTTCTTGACTGTCTGTGAGTATAATACGTTAACGTTCCATACTACCACATAATATAATATTATTAAAAATACTACGAACGGATTAAATTTTGAGGTTCACAGTTAAAGTATAGTCAGCTTGGGGTACCAAACTGTAAAATATATATATACCTACCTACATAAATATATATACCTATCTTCTTAAACAGTTCAATAGTATTCATGATATATGTAGTTAGTAAGAATAAAGTAAATAAGTAGTTAGTAAGAATAAAGTCAAAGATCGATTGGTTTATTTCTCAGAATGTATGGGTAAGTTACTGTTTTGAATATTAATATGTTGTCTGGAGACCTTATCTATACTTCACCAGTTCAAAATCGAAATGCGAATGCGTAAAGACTCCGTTTGTAGTTGGTTCTTCACTGAGATTAAGTTCTGTCGAAGTAATGGCTTTCGAAGTAGAGACAGTCTCGAAGTATATAACTGGCGATATTCAGAGTGACACTCGTGTCACATACAATAAATTGAGTACTTAGGTTCACAATTCATACAACATACATACTTTCATTTCTAATATATTTGGAAAGTTATTATGTTTGTTTTATGTAACGGGTGGAAAGCATTTAAGATCGGTAAAAACTCATACCATTTAATTCTGGCCCTGGACTGGGAACGGATTTTAAAAATAGAACTTGTGAAGGAACTACTTACGTCTACTACTTAAATCAAATGAACTCAAATCATTGAAGATGTTCAGATGTTTGTTACTCAACCAATCAGTGATTGAGTAAATCACTCATAAACATTGGCACCATTGTATTAACACATAGGAATCTTAATCCCTATTTTATTACTGTTCGATTGCAAGTGATTAATTCTTTTCTAATCTAGAAGGTTCTGTACACTCTCGTACTAGGTCAAAGTACTAGTTTTGTAGAGATTTTCTAATCAAGTCCTTAATAAGCTGCTTTAATTTTTTTAAGATAAAAATAATACTCAAATGTTTTTTTTAGGTTTTATTCAGTTTTAAAAGACTCTACGAGTGTTTAATACATAAACAACCCCCTTGATCCTGAGCTTACGTAACAGGACGCGGAAGCCGTCGTACCGGTCCATAACTCCGTACGCCTGTCGACTGACTTTGCGTCTTATCTACTGCACGGATTTATCTTAATTAGGTATTTATTTGACATATGAATATAGTTAGATGGACCGTCACTGACTTAATCGATGAAAACATAGCACCCCTCTCAGTTAGTTTATTAATAAAAACTATAAACAAACTTTAAATACAAGTCTCAGTTTTTAGGGTGTAAGATGATAATATTATTCACACAACAAAAGTTTGTTAAAATATCAACGAGTGACTTAAAAATAAAGGTAAAACAATTACCTACATACCTTTGCCAAACAGAAAACGTTGCCAAATAACATTTAAAATGCTTAATGTCTTTGATAAAAGGTACAAATGCAGTTTTACGTTAACGGATTTGGGAATGAGGGTTTATGGCTTTAGCTGTTTCCTTTATTGATTTTGTAGTTATCGTCCGTGGGTTATCATTTATCACTGGTTGTGTGTGTATGTGGAGTTTTAACGATTTAGGTAAGTAGTCTTACCTGCTGCCGGGCGCGCAAGCACGAGCGGCAGCACGAGTAGCGGCAGCAGCGGCAGCCGCATGCTCGTGCTAGACTCGCATGCCGGCGCGTGCGGCGCCCTGCAGGATGGCGCGTGCAGTGGTCCGGGGAGCGCGCTGCGGCGCGGCACGTGCGCGCACTCGCACCCGCGACACGTGCCGCCGCGCCGCCTGCAACAAGTGACCGTCGCTGCACCGTCGTCGTCGTCTGCGTCCGACACCGCGCCACACATCCGACACTGTACCGCCGGTGTTGCCTTATCGGAGAGTCGACGCGGACTGAGACGAGACTGGCCGCCGAGGCGAGCGCGGTCAGCCGGCCGCGGCGGCCGGGGCCGGGGCCGCCGCCTAGTGCAAGTGCAGCGAGAGCGGCGGCGGCGGCGGCGGCAGAACGAGTCGACGACCCGCCACGAGCCTTCCGCCTCACCACCGGCACACCGCCAGCGATAGACACCTAGCTGCTAGCCCCGACTCGCTAACCCACACAATACACCACCTCATCCGTACACTCTTCACCAATTTTATTTCATTTTCCAAAGTGACGTTCATACAGTTCATACGTGAGTACGTACGACGAAAAACTATAATAAGTCATTTAAAAACTATTTAGCATATTTAAATTATTTATAGATTTAAAGTGAAAAACACACAGTTATATTGGAATTAATCAGATTAAAGCATGCTCAATAATAGCGTTGGATCAATGAACCTCGTGACGGTTAAAGCGTTGAAGTCTTTTCAAGGGCGCTTATTACGTTACACTGATAAAAAACAAGTGTGTCTCGTAACATTAACCACACCATATATTGTGTATTTTATGGCTTACTATTACTTAATGCAATCACATTACAATGTAGACATAACTTAGAATACTTGGTATGTAGTGTATTAATAACAATTTTATATGTGTTATTATGATAAAAGAAAAGAAATAATGAAAAGGAAAATGCAATGCGTACATAACTCACTTAGGTGTAATGGTTAAAGGAACTCACTTTGATTGCAGCACTCGACGCGGACGCGGACGTGTTCCACAGTACCTGAGAGAGCGATCACCTTGCAGCGACACGGTACTAGCACGAGACGACAGCGGGAGACCTAAGTATTCAAATATCTTGTATCCTACATCTTGTGATTGACTATTCATACCTCTTATCGAGATGAACGTAGCTTATTGATCACCCAGAGTTATCGTGTCATCGAAGTCATATTAGAATTTAAAATGTACAGCTGTGATAGTTTGTGCTCCTCGATCACGGCGTAAACTTAAACCCTTCAGTAGCTTATCAATTATCATCATCACTATTTAATAGGGACGACTTTATTTGCCCTACTGACGAAATATTGCCGTAATAAGAATAACCGTCTCCTGTGTTCACTAGAGTTTCGTACAGCGAAGTTTTGTTATATTTAAATTGGTTCTAACAAATAATGAATGTGTCATTAAAATAAATGACTGTTTTGCAGACACAATAAATACCTTAACAAAGTATGGAGTCATTTGTTTCTGTCAAATTAATTCACTCGTGACTATCATGTCCTTATGCATGTAAATGTCATTTTTTGTCTAAGAAAATATACGACTGCTATTGATGCATGTAACCGAGATGCAGCCAATATGTAAGCAAATATCCTAATTTATTCACTAGACAAAATAAAATTAAGATAAAATCACTAAAGCGTTGTCGATTTTATTTTGGACTTAGATATGTAGATATTTTGTTTTTAGAATATTCTGATTCATATATGTATATGTAAGTTTAGGGGCTCGTGGTCTAGTGGTAACCGACAATGTTAACACATTGCAAAGGTTAAGCAACATCGACTCAGGCCGGTCTTAGGATGGGTGACCACTTCTTAAGACATTGAGACCCCTCCGTGCCTCGGAGAGCACGTTAAGCCGTCGGTCCCGGTTGTCATACTAACATCTATGGCAGTCGTTAGGGGTAGATGGAGCCCTAAATCAAAAATCCGACCGGTCTAACTACAGAACTTTGATATCACCCATGGGTTGTGGAGGTCAGATGGCAGTCGCTTCACGAAAAATATCGAAGTTCAGCCGAAATGCAGTTAGACTGGAAAGCCGACCCCAACTGAGTTGGGAAAAGGCTCGGTGAATGATGATATGTATATGTAAGTTTAAACTTTAAAATCTCGTATGAATGTGCACTTCCATTAAAAGTTCTTATTCAGCCAACTCAGAAGAAACAAACATTAAAATCTCCTCGAAGGTACTAACCTACCTACCACTTTAAGTTTATGTTTACACCAAAATTTTAAGCGTAACATATAGCTAGGTATTAGTAAATAACTTTATAATAGTCTCTACCTACAAGTACAAGGTACAGGTAGAGTTACAAGTAGAGCAGTTTTTGCGATTCATTTTGTTAAATTCGAAGTGAATGGCTTGCTAGGTCTGTGATTAAATTATTAGTATTCTGTCTATACATATCCATATACCTACCTAGTATTCCTTAATCTGTGTCAGAACGAACGATAAACTCCATAAACCACATTATATTATGACTCTGATTCTGTTGCACGATTGACCAATACTTACATTATATTTAAATTATAATCGTGATTCATATCTCAAAGGCTTTATTTACGCTATGGATTTGGGTCAAATTCCCTTCGGCCTGTCGATTTTGACAGCTTATTATTTGCTCTTTTCAATAGTCTGTCAGTATTTAAGTTAAACCTGGCTAATGAACCAAACTAAGTACCTACTATGTAGTTTATACTTGAGACTTGGCGTACATACACAACAAACTATCTACGTGGGAACGTGGTAAAATAGGTAATTGGCCAAATGTGGCCACGTTACTTCTATGTATGAATGAATAACCCAATTCTACTAACCTGTTAATACGTAGGTCACACTATAAGTTTTGCGTAACTTAAAAAAACAACATGTTAAAACCAAAATATTATGTTGTTTATTGCTGTTCAAAATACTCTCCTTTACATTTTAAACATTTTTTCATGCGATCGAACCATTTTTTAAAACAGGAGGACCACAGATCTGAAGGCATGTTTTCTACGTGCTGATTGAACGCTATCACTGCCTCTTCGAGTTGGTAAAAGTGAAACCTCTCATCAAATCTTTGATTTTGGGGAAAATACAGAAATCACACGGTGCTAGGTCGGCGCTATGCGCAGGATGGTGACGAGTCGGAAGCTAAAAATGACTTTGTTTTGTTGGCCGTGTGTGAAGAAGCGTTGTCATGAAGTAGGAGAACGCGGCTTTTGGGTCGTCTTTCGCGAACTTTTTCTAACACCCTGGGTAAACAAATGGTAGAATACCACTCAGCATTTTCAGCACACTCTTTTGATCTTCAAGTGGAATTGTACAGATGGGACCCGTAACTGAGAAAAAAAACGCGATCATTTTGTTGGCTTGTTCTCATTTTCAAACACCCATTCACAAGATTGCTGTTTATTTTCGGGTTCAAAACAATAACTCCACGTTTCGTCTCCTGTGACAATGTCATAAACAGCATTAGAATGTCCGTGGTCGTACTTCAGTAGCATCTGTGAGCACCATTCCACGCGAGCCCGCTTCTGCTCCGCTGTCAGTTCATGAGGGATACAACGACAACGAAGTTTCCGAACTTTCAATTCTTCGTGTAAAATTTTCTGGATTTGACTCATACCAATCCCCAATAGTCCTCGAATTGTCTCATAGGTAATCCGCGGGTTTTCTTCAATTAACCGCTTAACAGTAGCCACATTATTTTCGTTGACGGCAGTTAAAGGCCGACCTTCATGAAATTCGTCATGTAAAGAAACTCGACCTCTCTCAAATTCAGCAAACCATCGCCTCACGGTGCTCAAACAAAGTGCTTCTATCCCAAAAGCATTTTGAAGACGAGCGGCACAGTCTTGCGGAGAGAGAGAGAACTTTTAAAATCATAATAAATCATCGCTCTAAAATCTGTTCGACTTAATTCCATTTTCGTTGCATACGTAGAACTTTGATGCGTGTTAAAAAACAATTGACAAATGATTTCCCGCCAATTGTTTTTTTTATTACCAAGAAGGTTGCAACGTTTAAAAAAATATAACATTCGAAATTTAAATAGTTCCGATTAGCTAGAAGTGCCAAACTTTTAGTGTGCCCCATCTATACATAGTATAAAACAAAGTCGCTTTTCCTGTCTGTCTGTCCATATGTATGCTTAGATCTTTAAAACTACGCAACGGATTTTGATGCGGTTTTTTTTAATAGATAGAGTGATTCAACAGAAAGGTTTTAATGTATAATACATGTATAACATACTAGAGTAATACCGATTATTTAGTAATGGTTACGTATCCAAGTTCCTTGAAATTCCCTCGGGAATACCCCAAGGGTCACATTTGGGACGTCTCCTATTTATTCTTTATGTCAACAATATGGGACACTCACTACATTATTCAAAATCACTACTCTATGCCGATGACGCAAAAATTTTCCGAATAGTTACTGAAACTAATGAATGTTTGAAATTACAATCTGACTTAAACCGGTTGTCTGAATATTGCTCATCTAATAGTTATATTTAAATCTAGATAAGTGCTCTGTTATAACATACACTCGCAATTCTAACCCAATATTACATAATTATTTAATTGATGATGAAACTCTTGCTCGAGTTACGTCTGTGCGCGATTTAGGAATTGTCATGGACTCAGCTTTGTCATATAACTTGCACATAGATCATATTGTTGACAAAGCCTTTCGACAGCTCGGTTTCATATTGAGAATCTCCAAACCGTTTAAGCAAGTTCATACCCTAAAGTTACTTTATTTCTGTTACGTACGGTCTATTTTAGATTTTGCTTGTGTTGTCTGGAGTCCATATTATGCTTGTCATATTTCACGAATAGAAAAGGTGCAGAGGAAGTTTGTTAAGTTTGGATTACCGTTGCAATAATGAGAGGATCTCGTATGAAAACCGTTACTCACTAACCACCCTTTGTGATCGTAGAAATATCTTTGACCAGTTGTTTCTGCATAAAATCCTCAACAATATTATTGATTCTCCTCACATTCTAGAAAGGATAAACCTTAGAGTACCCAGAGGCCTGGCTCCCGCTTACGGATCCTATTTTCTGTCCCATTGTACACAAAAAATTATACTAGCAACAGCTTCTTTAGACGTAGTGTTAATAATTATAATAAAGATTTTCAACAGCTAGATTTGTTTAGTAATAGTTTCCTAGTTTTTAACAAGGCATTAAATGCTCTGTTTTTATCTTAATTTTGCTTTGTAACTTTGTAAATCAGAAATATGTTTTGTAAATTAGGTAGTTGTTTCTTGTCACTGATTGTGTGCTTATCGACTTTTACAGTTTTGTATAATTATCACCCACATACAATGCAATTGACTATGTAAATAGTATGGAACTTTAGGTTTTATTATGAATGAATGTAAGAAAATAACTGTTTGTTTCCTAAATAAATAAAATAAAATAAAATAAATAAATTATTTTAGAGGTTTCTAATGTAATGTCGTAAATAAACACATTTTTTGCGCTTTCATTGCACACGCTGACGAAACCCTACGAGACAGATCAAAATAATGTACTACAGTATTGTACACCATAGAAAGGTCTACAAAAAAGTCCGGATAGCATATGTCTATCTCTTAAGGATAACTCACAGTAACCACTTTTATCTTTTATAAATGACAAAAAAATAATGTGTCATTTGCCAAGCTATTTTACCAATGCAGTATTAGTATACTACTAATACTGCATTGGCTGCCTTATCTAATTGAATACTTTACATACGTTGTGCATTTAATGTAGACCAAAATTGCCATTCAAACCATATAATTTGGACGAATGACTTAAGAGATATGGCCGCAGCCGGGCTGTGGCCAATGACGGCAGTGAACACACAGAGATTTTAAGCAATACAGCATAAATCCTTATCCAATTAACTACCTTAAATACATTTTGCTTATAGATCAATATGGCCCTTTACAGCATGTAATTTAAATGAATATTTTCGAATACAGATTAATAGGTTATATCATAGGCTTTTTCATTAAAAATTCATTTTCATTCATTCAATTCATTCGACATATTTTTCGAAATTCGTAGTAGGTACCTTGGTTGGATAGGAATTAGAATAAAACAATAGAATTATAGCCAAAAAGCGGTTTAAAGTAATGTAGGTATTTAAGTTCAAAAAAGAACTGAATAGGATAGGTATAAAGTCATATGTGAAAGACGTCGTCGTTCAAACATAGGTCGTAGTACAGGGAATGCCCAAAGAGCACGTTCAGCTAGAGACGAAGATTCGTCAAGGGAATGTGAGGCTCAGCTCAGCCAGCTTCGGGCTAGATATAGAGCTAAAGGAGTAAGAGAATCCTCAGTTGAGCGTGAGGCTCGCTGCAGCCAAGATCGGGAAAGTCATAGTGTTCGGAGAGCCAGAGAATCGTATGCCGAGCTTGAGGCTCGCCTCAGCCAGGGTAGGGGTAGGCATCGATTACAGAGAGCCAGAACTAATTCGTGGGTAAATAAAGAAAATTCTGCCATGAATTACGCTCCATCGATTCCTTACAAGGACGATCGATAGTATCAATTGATAGCATGTCAGTAGTGATTGAACATTGTTTGGCATTGAAATTCAAAGACGAATCTAATTCCACAATTCTAATACCACAGATAAAGACAATCATTCTACCACAGATAAAGACAATCATTCAACCAATGCAAAGCATACAAATATTTGCATTGAGATATTTGAATTTTAAGACTGACATGCTACATAGTCTACATTGCACCCGTGCGAAGCATGGGCGGGTCGCTAGTGTATTATAAACGCAAAATTTAAATTGATTTATGTTTGTAACCCTTTCACGCAAACACTGCTAATATTTTTGGAATAGTGTTCAAGTAAGTTTTTTTTCTAAAATGTATAAGTTCCACCAAGTGCTGACAATCGAAAACATAAATTATATAGGTCATATATCACAATTAAGCATAGGCTAGTTTTTATCCCTGCAATCTGTTCCTAAGGGAATTGGGAATTAGAAAACGTTTCCAATCATTTGGGGCCGTCGGGCATCAGTTTGTCTGAAATATTTCATTCATTTAAACGACATCACTTTAATTCTTAAGTAAGAAATATTTCTCGTATTTTTTAGTTGGCGCAATTCAGGAAAACCGTTATATTCCAGTTTCCAGTTGTTGGCTGTAAATAATTGCGCAAATGACAGACTTTACATTTCCGGTGGGGACCGTGTGACTCTCAATCGTATCCTCATACGTGCACTGAATAATTTTGCAAATAACACACCCAATATACTTACTCATAATTGTATGTACAGAAAAAAACATAAGTACATACCTAAGTACCTATATTATTCACTTTAGAGTTATGATTCCAAGTTAAATGGTAGGTAAGTAAATAAACTTATGAATTTTTACAACTTAATTAAGTATTAAAAACGAGACAAGTACCTACCTGTTTATTTTATTACAGCCTCAATTGACTCTCATAACTAGTCAAAACATAATAAAATTAATGTATTACATTAAAGTGTTACATAAGTTATATAAATTGATCAATTAAAATGTATGTACTTATCACAATAATTTTTAATGTATTGGTATGTGTTAATAGTTGGTACCTACATACATTTAATTACGCGTATTTCCTTGAAGGGGTAGGTAGAGGCATATTAGGCCTCCACTCTGTTACCTTAACGTAAAAGTGTCGAAAACGTCAAAAGCTAAAGGCCACACAGTGCCAAGTGACCAAGCCGCGCTATGTCCGCGGCAGGAACCCATACACCTGTCAATATAGTCAATCTGCAGTCTTTTATCGTTCTGCCGACAATCCATGTGTCTGCTTCATGGAATGCCACCGGCGGAAAACAGGTCGTTCCCTCCATTCTAAAATCTAACCGGCTTTCGTGAAGAACCTGAAAAAATTCACGATGGTAGTCCATGTAATGAACTTTAACTAACGTACTATGGTAGATAGATACGTATATTAGATAGATGGTAGATATAGATACCTATATTAAATACTAATCGCAGATTTCCGCATTTTCCAAACACTTTTAAGTAACATATTACTAGGTATAGTCCTTATTAACAAATACCAACGTAAGATTATTGTTCAAATATGCAGGGCAGGTGAACGATGCCAAGTATTTGGTCGAATCGGCAAGTTTGCACAGCACTTGTTTACCTCGTCGCAATGGCTATTTCTGTATGTACCGACTACACTATATTTACAACAATACCGAAGAAACCGTTCATTTGTGATCTCGGAGTAACTTTGTATCAAAGGTTATGTTTGAAGATGGCATATTAAACATGAACTACCTACACGTAGGTACATACCTACTTAGACTAAGTATAATTACTTGTTAGGAACAAATAAATAAAATTAAGGTGCCTGTTTGTAATTCCAAATGAACAGTCTTTCACTAAATCTTGAAAGAAGATACTTACAGAATGTCCTATTTAGGGGAGACCGGAGGCAAAAGTAACAAATTTCATTTAAGACTCGATTACGGACAATTGTTGTAACATAGCAAAAATTGGGTTCTGCGCGGCGATTGGAAATCTTTTTGGCTACTAAAGTATCTTGCACAGGTTTTGATATATATTATTATTGTCGAGTTATATGAGTTTACACGAGAGCAGGGAGAGTGTTACAATTGCCCCCTACCCCGGGGCAAATGTAACACAATTTTAAGACACTAAAACTCGGTGAATATTGAAAAATTAGATAATTTTAATTATTCATTTGCTTCCTTATTTCAGGTTTTTTTAATGTGATAAAAAAATAAGAAGAATATTAAAAATAAAAAACAGTAACATGAAATAGCAACCTCTGCGCACGCCTTCACTCACCGACGCGGGATAAAACCCGACCCCAAAGATGCGGAGTAACACCCGACCACCACGCAGGGGCCACGCAGGTGGCCAAGGTCCGCCGGGCGCCACTGGGAATTCTTTCAGTGTCCACCGGAGACGCTCGGCAATGGAGGTAGGTTCGGCCGCGGCCCAGGGCTGCGGATTAAAACAAAAAATGTTGCTATTGCCGCCGGCAGCTTGCATAAAGAGTTAAACGGCAGTCTTGAACTGAAATACGTTTATTATCATAAATTAAGTAAAATAAAGTAACTTTGACATGTTATTCACTGGGGTAGGCAGTAACTGTAATAATGTGGCCTTGCAATCTACTTTTACGCAGTCTTAGTTGCGTGTAGTCAAGTCATACATATAATTTGTAATGATACTTAATTATTAATACTCGGGATCAATTACAACACGGGGTCAGTTGTAACGTTACAACCGCCCCCCGAAACTATGTTACAATTGCACCAGTAGGTGCTTTACGAAATAGTGGATTGTTAACCAAGTGATGAAAGCATCCCATTTCTGACGAGATATTTTGGCGCTCGAACGTAGTGAGAGCGCCAATAGTTCGAGGCAGAAATGGGTGTTTTCACCCGAGTTACACACTCTACTTTTCATTTCGAATACGAGGAAATCAAATAAATAAAATTATAACATTAGAGATTTATGGAATTTATTTACAATAAGAATTACAGTGTACAAAATATACATAATTATATACTACATTAGAGATTGATCATGTACCAAGTATTGCACATCCCGCCTTTTTTTTAAGTTTTGTTTTTCATTCGCATTTTTTTCAGGACAGGCAAGTCTTTTCATCATACTGTAACGTTGTGTGCTCCGACTGGCCTCACCTGAGGACTCCCTCAAGGGAACTAGGGGTTGAGATTGGTCACATGAACTCAGTCGTTGCACTTAGCGCCCTGGTGGTCCTCAAAGACTCTTCCATGCGGCGAACCACGAGGACGCTTGCGCTCCACAGGGATCCCAGCCCGGTTGGTTTGTCTGTGGGACGCGTGTTACAAGGTCTATATATATAAAAGGTACTTACCATATACAGACTAGAGGAAATAAATAAGTAACACATCTTATCCAATATACATCATTTATTATCCTAAAAATATAAACTAGGATCAAACACTACGGGTTTGTTACTGTTATTACTTGTTGTTGGTTCCCTCGCTATCCGGCGATTATTACGCCTGTGCGTCTTCCCACCTCTCCCAACAGCGCCATATGCAAAACCTTCGTAGTACGCCCCAGTCGCCTACAATCCTTTTCTGCCGCTTCTCAACCCCTCGCTACATTTTAAACCGAGGAAATAAAAGATTCGCGGTTGCCTTTTGTACCAGCCTCAGACACGAATGGCTACCCGACTGCGCGTGTCACCTTGAAAACTTTTTGTTGACTTGACAGACTTTTGGCCATCTGTGAAATTCTACCAAAATCTACCACGTTACAATACCGCCTTATCATTAGTTATATTTTTCTATACAAAAGAGTCTTCAGTATTTTAATTTCTTCAGTTAATTTTTTTACGCACATATTGTTTTGAAGCGCTATAGTGTTTTTTTTTTATGATTTGACGCGTTACGGCGGGCGATTTAGTCAGGTTTAGTCGAAGTCTCCTTAAAAAACTTAAAATACAGTTATACCTTAAATTACTCCGTATTTTAAGGTATAACTCGGTATTTTAAGGTATAACTGTCCAAATAATTGTTTTTGCTAATTATGTTTTATTTTATTGTAACTCAACTGATTTTTGTTTATGACCATTATGATTTTTGTTTATGAACGAGGAAAGCAAATAAAAGTCAAATAAAAAAAATATTACAATAGAGATTGATCACGTATCAAGTATTGTACTTCCCTTCTTTTTTTATTTTTGTTTTTCATTCGCACTTTTTTCAAGGCAGGATCTAGTCGTTTGATCATACCGCCTTGTCATTAGTTATATTTTTCCGTACAAAATAGTGATCAGTTTTTTTAATTTTTTCAGTAAGTATCTTTTTTATGCACAAATTATTTTGAAGCGTTATAGTGTATTTTTTTATTATTTGACGCATTACAGAGGCGTTTTAGTCCGGTTTAGTCGGAGTCTCACTGAGGTACACCTCTCCAAATAATTATTGTTTGATTGTTTGTGCTATTTACATTTTATTTTATTGTAATTTAACTCTTTTTTGTTTATCACCATTAAAAATCCAGAATGTTGTATCATTGACTTAATCGAACTTTGGCTGTAAACGTTTTAGCCGTCGCCTCAAGATGTGCTTAATTTTTTTTACTTTTCCGCCCTAGGGCCGAACTGTATCACTTTCAACCCGCATATCAGGTAAGCAATGACCCACTTTCAGAGCATGAGAGATGAAAAATATATTGTCTACTCGATAGGTTACATCATTTTTAAAATTTGGTATCTACTTTTCAAATTATCTATCTCACATTGAAAATTACAAATACTCTTAACTATAGTATTTGAAAATTAAAATGTCGCCCTGTAAAAGTTAGCTCAGCAAAGGCGGCCCACGCGTCACTGTATGTGCCGAAGCCATTCGTGATTCGTGAGTGTATAGAACACACAAAAATGCACAATTTGAAGAAATGGTTTCGTACTTATTCCCACTGTTACAACTGCCGTCTGTTACTTTTGCCTCCGGTCTACCCTACATAAAAAATACTGTTTTTTTATTTGTTTTTTTTTGTCTGTTGTTCTTCCGCCTAAACTATTCGATAAAGGGAATCGACTTTCACTGACAGATAGCTGATGTTATAGGAGTAACATAGGCTACTTTTTATCCCGGGAATGTATTCTTGTGGAATTTGGGAACAAGATATCGATTACACGCGGATGAATCCGAAATACCTATAGTGTATGTTACTCAGGAGGGCTAATGTAGCATTCTAATGGTGAAAGAATCTTTGAAATCGGTCTTTTTTTTTTAATTCCGCGAGACCGCGGCCGCTCCCATGTCCATTGCTGCGGGTGTCTCTGGTGACACTGAAGGCATTTCCAGTGGCGCCCGGCGGACTTTGGCCACCTGTGTGGCCTCTTCGGGGGTTTGGTCGGAATGAAACTCCCGCGTCGTTGGGGTTGGGTTTTATCCCGCGTCAGTGAGTGAATCTGGTAGCGTGCTGTGGGGAAAAGACCCCGCAGCACGCAACCCTTCTAGCCAGCTTCTGTAAGGACGACGGGTAGCTACCCCGCCGTCCTCAGGCCCCGATCATGGAGGTCGATAAGTATAAGAGTCGCGAAAGCGCGAACTGATGCCCCCGTCACTTTAGGGACCAAACTTCGGATATGTGGTCCGAAGTTCCATCGGCTATCAAGTACGATCCCTAGGTACTTCATCGAGGGCTTGATGCCGATGCTAACGCCTCCTACAGTTATACTGGAACCTTCCGGTGGACCGTTCCGAGGTCCGTGGAAACAAAGAACCTCGGACTTGTGCAGGGCCACCTCCAGTCCCAGCCGCCGTATCCGACCCACGACTTGAGCAACACCCGTCGTGACCTTGAGTGCTGCCACCTGATGCGTTGCACCCCGCGCCGTGGCGAGGGTATCCTATCTTAATCCCGAATTTTAATATTCCGAATATCATAATCCCGAAAACGTTTGGACATTTTTTCATAATCCCGTTTTTACAAATTCCGAAGTTTTGTTTGCCATATAATCGCAACTCCGAATTTCATTTGCCCATTTATTAATTTGTACGACGTTTTAGAATCCAGACGAATGAGTTCCAGACCCACGAAATCTAAATGCACAAAATCCAGATGACCGTAATCCATATGCACGAAAGCCCAATTTTTAAAACACAAATTTTTGAAGTACAGTTAATTGATATCCAGACAAACAATATCCAGATTTTAAAAATCAAGATTTTTTAAATTAAAATAAACGATATTCAGAAAAACTAAATCCTTTTATATTAAATAAATAAATCAATTATTAAATGTTTGCAATTTTGTTCGGTATTTTAGTCATCTGGCAACCTACATCAGTTTGTTTATTTAATATTTAATTTAATAATAAGGTTATTAAATTAAATATTAAATAAACAAACTGATTTAGGTTGCCAGATGACTAAAATACCGAACAAAATTGCAAACATTTAATAATCCTATCTGTAATGGGCAAGTAAAACAATAGCGAGTCGGTTCTGGCACTTGCCGGCCGCTGCCGAGACACGCTCGCTTCGCTCGCTTGGCTCGTGCGAGGGATTCCAGTTCTAACCTAACCTAACCTACTGAGTCGAATTTGACACTTAAACCTTGTAATAGGCAAATGATGCATGGGAAACAAAAATTAATTATGTATTTCAATAGTTTAGCTGGAAGCTGGAACACGATTGTATGGGAACCAAATAAAAAGATTATGAAAATCTGGCAATAGTTTATCAGGAATATGATTGTATGGGAACCAAATAAAAAGATTATGAAAATTTGGTAATAGTTTATTTGGAAAATGGTACGATGGGAAACAAAAAAAATATTCTGAGAATCTGGTAGGTATAACTATATCTGGATTATGAGAATATGGGAAACAAAAAAATACTTTTTGAAAATTTGGTTTTAGTGCACCTGGAAATTGATTCATCTGAGAAATTAAAAAGGAAATTTTAAAAAGTTGTCATTCATTACATCTGTCTTTTAAAAGTCCAACCGTTTTCGGGGTTTTAAGATTCGGGTATTAGAAATTTAAGATTTCAATAGGTTACCGAATTCAGTACATACCTCCTTCTTTTTGAAGACGTTTAAAACTTTTTATTATGAACAAAAAAAGGGTAAAGTGTGGCTTGTGGCAAAAAAAAAATATTGTGTGGACCTCATTAAATATACTTTCTTTTTTTTTTTTTTTTAGTTCCGCGGCCTGGGGCTGCGGCCGCTCTAACGTCCGTTGCCGGGCGTCCCTGGTTACAAGCAGAACGTATTTCCAGTGGCGCCCGGCGGACTTTGACCACCTCTGTGGTCTCTGCGGGGTTGGGTCGGGATGAGAATCCCGCGTCGTTGGGTCATTAAATATACTAACATATTGTTAAGCTGGATCAAATTGTTATCTGAAAATAAATTGATTTGAATTGAATTATTATAGAGTTACTGTACCGTTCCGGGGAACTGTGTAGGTACCGTCTCAAATAAAAAAATAAATAAAAAAAAAGAACCTTGCAAACCAAAGATCTTATAATACAATGGACATAGGATCTAGAACAAATCGCAAGAAAATAAAGTCCCGAGTCAACCTATACATTATACATAGGCATACATAGATATAAACAAATTTCATATTAAAATTTAAACCTTGATTCAATGGAATAGTGTTCACTTTTGTTTGCACTAATTTATCGCATTACGTAGCTTCTATCTGTCCGCCTGACTAATTCACCTTATGCAGCTTATACTTGAACTACGTGAACATAGAAACAATGGAGTAGGTTTATTTTGTTAAAGTCTTTTAAGGATTCCATGATATGTACCTACGTACGCGTAATAATTAATGTAAGACTACAATAAATTCCATAATCTTATAAATTGTAATTACTTGTTTATGTTAGACGAAATAAGCTGAAAAACTAATTAACGACTGACAAAGATTATTTTTTTCGAGTCAGTTTCATAATAAGTAACTGTAGTGTATGAATAACAAAAAGGGAATTAATGAATTTAACTAATTATAATATTATAAATGCCAAACTTCTTGCGGGTGTCAAAGTTCTTCCGCTTTCATTACTATTTTCATAACGCTATGTCGCTACGTCTACTACAAGATAGCCGTGTTTCAAGTGACTGAATTAGTTGCTAAAACTGCGCGTCATTAATTTATTTTTATCTTATGGTTAATTTTTGGGATACGAAGTTATTGGCTACTAGCTGATCACCGTGACTCCGCTCGCGAGATATAGTTATCTCGGCCCCGATTCCCGTGGGAATACATTACCGAGAATCCAATAAATTTCATAATCTTATAAATTGTAATTACTTGTTTATGTTAGACGAAATAAGCTGAAAAACTAATTAACGACTGACAAAGATTATTTTTTTCGAGTCAGTTTCATAATAAGTAACTGTAGTGTATGAATAACAAAAAGGGAATTAATGAATTTAACTAATTATAATATTATAAATGCCAAACTTCTTGCGGGTGTCAAAGTTCTTCCGCTTTCATTACTATTTTCATAACGCTATGTCGCTACGTCTACTACAAGATAGCCGTGTTTCAAGTGACTGAATTAGTTGCTAAAACTGCGCGTCATTAATTTATTTTTATCTTATGGTTAATTTTTGGGATACGAAGTTATTGGCTACTAGCTGATCACCGTGACTCCGCTCGCGAGATATAGTTATCTCGGCCCCGATTCCCGTGGGAATACATTACCGAGAATCCAAATAAAAAGAAAATAACAGTACATACACGAAATAAAATGACATGTGTAATTATATTTATGACAAAACAATGATACCCTGTGAAAATTAAAAACATTTTTGGGCTTATCTCCTCCATCCCAATCAAAAGAAAAAATTGTATTCAATCAAGGGATTCTTGTACAAGTTTCATAAAGATCGGACCTCTTTTTGTTATGTCCATAAAATGAGCCGAACAAACAAGATTGTTATTTTTTGGATCAAAATATTCTTCTCGCCGTGCTAGGGCAATAATATTTTTCCATTGTGCACAGTGTACTGGATCCCGAGGAAAACTGAAATAGATGTTGGTTCATATAATGAAAAAAAAATCATAAAGAGCCAAGGCGTCTCCACTATAATCTTTGTTCCAAATAGTTTCATCGCTATCGGTAATCCGAATAAATCTGAATGGTCATTTTGTTAGTACATTATTCAGTGAAAATGAAATGGTCTCTTTCTTTTTACTGAGCTTGGATGAATTCGAAAGAGACAGATAGATACTTCGGTATTGGACTGGATTGCAATATTTACTTTTGTCTTTTAATTTATTATCGACGAAATACTGTATTTTAAGTGAAATAATAAATTGAAAATAATAAAACAAAAGCTTATTTACTGAAAATATGATACACCGTCTTCAATTTGCTTTTTTTTCGTAGTTTTTACACGTTTTTACAATACAGTACGGCATTGTGCAACGTGTTGTCGTTCATTGTGCAACGTGTTGGCGCGCGATTGTTTCTCTTTTAGCGTTTTGTTTCTCTTTTAGTTCGGACACTTTTGAGCGATGATCCGAAATCCATTGTATATAAAATCATTGTTGCAAACTTTCCCTCAACTTCCACAAACATCTCTCCAGTCCAGTTCTAAGTTTTAGTGAGACAAACAAACAGCAATTTATTTTAATTAAGGTAAGAATGTGGTAGGTATGTAACACACAAACAAAGCTAAAACGCGCACGTTTAATATGCTTAATACATAACAAACATTTTGAAAACATTTCGCAGTTGTTACAAGAGGTTGATTTGATGTAACACGATGAATACAGATGGGTCTCTTTGCGCAATGCCAACAAGAGTAATGAACTGTTAAACAAAATATCCGGATTTGTGTCCACGTGTAAATATTTTTTACAGATTTTTTTTTTTAATGGACATTGAAATATTTCAAGTACACATGGTGGACAACGTTAGTCACTTCATTGTGCGTAATAATAAGTTTATTTGTGATTGCTGGTGCTATGTCATTCTAATAAATGTTACGGTGGTTTATTATATTTTTGCAAATAGTCAAGGTTCAAAAGTGGATTTTCTATATTAGTAGTTTATTCTGACACGCTTATAATTATGTAGGTACTATGTATAACCGTCAACATCACCAAATATTATAAAAAATACACGTCAAAAATTGACACAACCACCGACTTCAAATTACCGAAATGGGACTAAATAATGTTCGGAATGGGACGACTTGGGAAGTAGTAGCTTTCATAAAAAGTCCAGAGATCTGAGATAACAAACATGAAAAAAAAATTAAAAAATACATACAGTCGAATTGAGAACCTCTTTTGGAAGTCGGTTGAAAACAAAGTCGCTTCCGTCCGTATATATGCATATATATTTAAAAACGCAACGGATTTTGATGCGGTTTTCTGGAGGAAGGTTTTAGTGTACCTATATAATTTCTCAAGCGGACGAAGCTAGCGGACGCTTTTTTATTTAATAAATTTAATAAATTGCTATTAATAAATTGCAATTTAATAAATTGCTACGAGTATTAACCAAGAGGTTAATTGCAACAAACATAATTCATTTATTACGTGTAAAACTTTTAGGACGTTTTATAATTAAACTTTAGTAGGTTGCCATAGTGATAATTTATATAGTCAAACTTTTTATCCATAAAAGCTCTTTATTAAGTCAGGCTTTCGTTTTGTTGCAACAATATCTCCGTGTTCTAAGTCATCCTTAACTGTATGCGGCGCCCAGAATTCCAAACAGTTCTTACAACACCAATAATCGCGACCATGGAAATTGTATACTATAGCTAGCTATCCGTTGAAACATTCGGCGAGTTCGTGTTCATATTTGAATAATTAAATAAACATACATGTTAATAAACATTAAAAAGCTATGCTGCATCGTGGTGACCAGACGGACATTATGTCATCGTGTCTAGCCGGCGAGTAAACAAATATCTCGTCACTTGTACTCTGAGCTCAAAGTGCCGCTTCTAGTGCGAATATTCGTTTTAATACTTACGTGAGAATATTTCAACGGTACCTTTGTGCTTATTTGTAAATATATTTCTATTTACATCCACAGGCAGTCACACCTCATACCGTTGGGACCAATTTCTGTTTGTTTAGAATAATCTCTGAAATGGCTGACTGATCTTAACGGGACCTTTTGACAGATAGCTGATGTTTTAACGTCTAGGCTACTTTTGTCCCGAGGTGGTGTTTCCGTAGGAATTGTGAACTGGAAAACTATTCCAGTTAGTATAATAAAACAGTAGCAATTCTGTCTGGACTCTGGACAGTTATAGAAAAGTTTCGTGAGTTTTATTGCCAGGTTCTTTCTCTCGGTTCTACCTATTGCTTTGCGAATCTGGCAGTACATGTAAATATAGAAGCAATAATAATTCTTATTTTAAGTACTTACTGACGTTTGTATGAGCCCTTTAATGACCTATACAAATGTCCTCTTTGGAGACAGTCTTGAGAATGCCTCGTGAGTAGGTGAAACATATGTCGACGTTTATAATGTCTTCTAAGTATTTAGTGAAATTAGTGCAATTATACATAAAAAAAATCAACATCATATACTCCATTGTTTTATCATGGACTTTCGCCAGGTAACGCTTGACTCCATTCAGTATTTAAGATCAGCTAGCATAGCTATCCAGGCTAGGCTGTTCTCTTTGGAGACAGTCTTGAGAATGCCACGTGAGTAGGTGAAACATAATGTCGACGTTTATAATATGTCTTCTATTTAGCGAAATTAGTGCAATTATATATAAAAAAATTCAACATCACATACTCCATTGTTTTTTAATAAATAAATAATTTCATTAATAAAACACAAAGTGGGTGTTTTCACTTTTACTTGTTTTAAGACAAAGTCGTTTTCCGTCTGTCTGTCATCCGACCAATTTTGCTCAAATTTAGCACGAACCTGCATTTTAATAGTGGGATAGCTGACAGGGAAGCTCATGGACTTATCTTTTCCAGGGCCGGATTAAGGAATGAGACTTCATATTGTAGATGTTACTCACGTCTCACTGACACAGAACAAATGATCACATCATCACACAATGTTTTGTCCTGGGTTGGAATTGGAGTTGAACCCACGGCCATAGTCTCGCTTACCTCTGTAATTACTATGAATTTTCTTAACAACATCCTCGTGTGTGAAATTGCCTTATAGTAGTCACATGATATATGTTATGATTGTTGGGTAGACCAAACACCAGCTCGTGGAAACTCACCGTCTGGTACAGGTGTTATTTATAAATTTTTGTGGCTTGTTGAGACGCCACTAAGTTTCTTCGAATTTTTCTTGACGCAGTTTCTACACCAGGTGATACAGATTTGTATGCATTCGTTGTAGAGTTAATAAGGAAAGAAAGTAGATATAATACCCGAGTAGAAAAAAATCTTACTTTTTTATTTTTTTAGTTCCAAAACTAAAAACTAATCTAGATGGTTTGTGAATACGCGTTTCTCTTTGAGCAGATTTTGAAATAAAATTTTCTTAAACATTCACTGATTATCATAGAGATTTTATCTCGGTACTGTGTTCCTGTGAAAATTGGTACCCACTTAGAAAACTTTTCGAATAGAGCCAATAACATTAAAATAAGTAATGGGTTATGGATATAAATGGATTTGGCTGGAACTTCTTTGATGCCTCCAAATACTTGTGTTCCCAGAAATAGTTTGATAGTGGAATCCATAGATTTAAATACTGACGTGCCTGTAAAGTTCGTAGGATGCTGGATGCGGACAGCATATATAACCGTTGTGGTATCTTTTGGGGAGGAATATAGTATGAAAAAACCTACTTTAAATTACCGGAATGGGGAATGGGACAATTAACAAAAAGTTAAAATCGTTTCACCAAGTCAAATGTTATGAGGTTGGTAACAAAAACATACTGTTAAAATTGAGAACCTCCCCCTTTTATAGTCGGCATATTATAAAAGTATAGTATTCCTATATCTTTGTAGTCGGTTAATTAAGCATATTTTGTGCCTATGCCTACCTGCCCTTCTGTGCTCATACATCCGTCTGTGTCGGCATCTGATATGATGATGACAAACAGACAAGCAGACGAACCAGAAACTGGCTAAGCAACCAGATACTTATAATACCATACTTATAATAAATCTGTAGAAGTGAAAATTCTGTACATTGGAAATATCAAAAAAATAAATGGCAGGGTGTGTTACTAGACCGACACCGTCCCCAAAAATGTGATTAAAAAAATTTTTGTCTGTCTGTCTGAATGTTTGTTCAGGCATCACGCAATAACTACCGGTTCGATTACGATGAACCTTGGTATAATTATTCTTTAATATCCTGGGCACCTACTGGCTTACTTTTTATCTCGGAAAAGTATATACAATAAAAAACAAACTTAATTTTGCGGTTCGATCGCTAGACCTGATTACTGTACTAACCGCAAATAATAAGTTTGTCGTAGGTTACGTCACCCGCAGTGGAGTTTACTAAGGGGCGCTGCATACGGCTAAGATACTATAATATTTTATCTTAAGATACAATATCGCTCGCCATAAATGGACTATCACACACGACAAAGATAATAAATAATATTTCATATTTTCGTATCTTAAGATGAATTTGTATGGTACGAGTATAATAGAGAATATAATAGAAGATATAATAGAGAAACTGTTGTAGGGGGGCTTTATGAACGCAATGAAACCCAAAACAATGGTTTTTAGAACTTTTGTCGGTTTGTCTGAATGTTTGAACACGCTAATCCCAGAAACGGCTTAACCGATTTGAATTTGCGGTTTTCAGTGCATGATGCGTTGTGGTTTATTCAACTTAACATTTAAGGTTTGGTTTTCAACCGGTTCATAAATAAAAAAGTTATGTAGATCTAAAGTAACACGTAGGCGGAGCTGCGGGCAACAGCTAGTTGTAATTAAAATGATTATTAGTTAAAGTCTAGCGTATTAATAATCAGTTGTTTAGTACTGTGTCAGATTATAGTCAGTTTTGGATACTTATTGGCTTGTTTGGTATTTATCTAACACAGTAATCTCTGTAATCTCTGTAATCTATCCTATAATAAAACAGTAGACATCTTGTGTTTGTTTATTTAATAAAATTAACTAAAAATGAGAGTGATTGATATAATAAAGACTGACAAACATACAAACAGGTCTGTATGTATGTACACACTAATCTCTGAAGATACTGAACGGATTATGTTGCGGTTTTCACAGATAGATTAAGCTCAGTTCAGCAGGATACTATTATATGCTTTGTTTTATCAAAATCGGACAGCAAGAAAGAAATTATCATCGTATGTATAAGCTATTTCACGTAAGCGGAGCAGCTGGCACCTACTAGTCAATAAATATACCTACGATATTGCAAAGTTAATACCGCTACTGATGCAAATTTATTACGATTGCCAGGCGCCGTTACTTATTGGTACTATGTTGTAAAATGCAATTAGACATAGTTAATAACTCAGAGCAACCATCTATAGGTAGAAGACAAGTGTCACCCGTTTTCTTCGTGGCGACTAAAAAGTAGCTCGGATACAAGTTGCCCAGTATAAATATATTTGCGGTCCAAGGGCGCCACATTACATTGAAACACGTCAAAAACAAGATCTCAGAACAATAACTACAAACAATAATTAGTTCCATTTTTTTCCACACAACAATTTAAACTGGGAAGGCTATAATGACGTTACGTCATTCTCGACTGTTTTACTGTTCTGACGTGCAGAGTGGTTGTTGGTGGTTCAGACCGGTAATCAGCGCTCCATATATACTGGCCGAACATATACCTAGTATATAGAAGTTATATCTGATCCTAATCTGTGTAGATATATTGCTGAGATTGTAGTTAGGAACAGCCGGTAACGATGTTTCAATTTAGATTCGGATTACCGAATAGTTACTGATTTTTTATTGTGTACCTATAGTGCCCGGGTAACGGCATTTAACGGCAATATCACATTAGAATCAGTAGATTCATGTAGTATACACATTATAAGTATATTACATCATGAGGCTTGTCTTTTAGCTAATACTAGCACACAATAACACACTTCTAAATACATATAAGTATAATATCATATACCTATACGTCGTATACGGCGACAGCGTATACGACGACCGCGTTGGTCTATGACCTATACACCCAGAAGAAAGTTAACCAATTAAAATTTTCCTGCTAATTCAGTGCTGGACTTCTAAAGTGCTGTGTGATTATGAAACTGGCTATCATTTAAATTTGAGGTTATCGTATAAATAGACAACTTGATCAAATAAATCTACTACGACCAATTATCTCGAGCCAAGTGACCGATAATTTGTTGGCCTTTAGTACCTACCTACCAGAAATTATAAACCGCTATCGTGTACAATTATTGGAATGCCAGTGTACTGTTTATCCAGACTTATACGAGAGATTGTTATTTCATGATCGTGATCATAATACCGATAATACCGCAGTAAGTATATACCTACCTTTATTAACTGAGCATTAGTCTCAGTTACAGTAAAAGGCCTGCGCAAATGAGGGACTTTTGTCCTCGGATATAGATCTCTATATAATTTACTTCCTTCGTATGCATTATTATACGAGTATATATACAATTTACAACAGATCCTATCGATGGACAAAAGTCCCGCAGAAAAAAGTTCCTTGTCTGTGCAGGCCTTAAATACAGTGCAAGAGGGACGCCTCGCGAGAGTCTTGAGCGGGCTTAAGATACTCACTAGATAGATTGTAGGTGGGTATGGAACACATCGTTCTGGTTAATGGAATTTAGATGAGTTCAACACAACCTGCGGGGTCTTCTGGCGTTCCTGGCGGTCGTTCGGATCGGTTGGCTCGAGTAGAACAGTGTCAACAAGAACAATTAAGAAGACAATTGAGTTGCAGAAATCTCTGTTGTTCGAATCTCTTATTACTCTGCTTATTCGCATAAATACCTAAATCGTTATTTGCAACAGGTTACATTTAACTTCCTGTCCGCTGAAAATAAATATGTATTAAGTAGGTACCTACTTTATTTCTTAACAGTGTTGTTTTACCACCATGAGTGTTAGTGCCAGGTTAATAGAGCACTTATTATGTAGTTACAATTTATACAGGTCTTGTTATGTATCATTGAGCATTGCAAGTGTAAGTTTTCGCATGATTACGTCCGCCCGGCGACCTTTCGCCTGGCGCTCGGATTAATGCGTCGCGTTGTTCAGACTGCGGCGCGGGCGCGGGCGTGCAATGCGCACTGCGCACGAGTCTCTGTGGATACAACTAGTTTTTTCCCTTGCGCACACATCCGCGTCTGCAACAACTTTTTACGCCCCTCCGCAGTGCCTGTTTTTCTGTGTGATCTCGATTGATGACCGTCTGGGACCTCGTCTGTGTTTACACGACCAGCTCTATCTAATGTATTAGAATTACCTACACTGCGTATCGCAGTAGCTGTAACAAATTTGTAAATAAATGACTTGATAAATTGTCGGATGTCTGGTGCGCAAAAAAGTCATTAATGTAGTGAGTACTGGTGTCTGGATATTAATATTATAGTCTCTAACTATGGTTGTAGCTGGACTGCAGATGCTGTGCTTACTTACCTACAGGTGGTCGCCCTATGGTCGAACAGTAGACCTCACGGACATTAAAATATTTTTTTGGGATTTCTCCCCCAACCCCCACTCCCCAATAAAAATACTCTACTAATAGACAAGCGGCAAACCCCAGAAAAAGTGCTTAGAAATGAAAATAACTGACCAATCAGTGAAAATGTGATTACCCCAATACAAATTTGTACTTTTTGTAAGCCTTGGACCAAAATAGCGTAGCGTTTTTCCGAGTTAAGATACACTGTTATATATTTTTGCTTTGGCCGGCATCTGATTTCTCACTGCCTCCGGATTGTGGAACGCTAAAAAAACGCTATTTGTATAAATAGATTTTACGATGTGAAAAATGTATATTTTCATATTTTGAAAATAGTCAGTTGAAGCTTAAGATCTGAGAAGTATTCTGCCGCAGGTATTTTTGAATTCGATCAAAACTCGGCGAGATAAAAAATGTTGAATGTGACCATTTTTGCGCTTTAAAATGGTTGTAACTTCTTTCAAATGCATTTTTTTTTAAAAATCACAACGTAAAAAGTGTTCTATTTTGCCCGTTTTACCCTTAGAAATCATTTTCCAATATAAAAACCAACTTTTTATCAGTTAACAAATTAATTTGTTTATACCAATTAATAAATAGCCCAACCGCACAAATTTTCTTTTCTTACCAATCGGCGCCTTTTGGTCCAAGGTTTACAAAAAGTATAAATTTGTATTGGGGAAATCACATTTTCACTGATTGGTCAGTGATTTTAGTTTTTCAGGGGGTTTGCCGCTTGCCTATAAAAAAGTTTCTAGTAAAGAAATACTTGCGGCAAGTTTTGTGAAGATCGGATATAAAGAGGACCGGTCCCCCTAAAAAACATTAAAACGTTATTTGACCATATTTACCCCATTTACCCCTCAATCCAAAAAAGCATACGATTAAATTGTATTAAATCAAGTATGTGCCAAGTTTCGTGAAGATCGGATAATGATCCAGCCTCATGTCCTAATTATAATATCTAGGTGGATTTCTACTTTTTATTCACCTTGTATTACCCTATGCTATGACACTCGGGAGATACCTACAGGTATCTATATGAGAAATCAATTATCGAAAACCGTCCAGAAAACTACAATACATTATATGACATACTTACGCAGGTAAAACATAACACCTCGCTGACGCAGACAGGTAAAAAGAGTAGGTACCTACTACGCGATTGGCGCACGCATGTAAACTTAATTTCAAACTTATTTTGACTTAGATTAAGTAGATAGGTGCTTGTTTTTTTGCGATATGACTCTAGAAAGATACCTACAAGTTCCAGAACTGTAAACCACAAAAGTCCCTACGGTGTAAAAATAACGCAATAACAGTTAAAACAAATTAAATCTGAAATTCATTTTACACGGCCTTCAGTTAACTCAAATTGAATTCACTATTATTACATCTGATAGTTCGTTAACCGCATAAAAAAGTCTGGGAGTATTAATTAACATGGTGTATTCACGTCAGACGGGTGCACGTACGTTGAAATATGAACAATACGCATAGAAGGTATCAGTGTCGACTACTGGATTGGTAATTGGTGGCTTTGTATGGCCCATCAGACTAGCTAGGCCAGACAGGCGGCCTCCGGTGTCTAGACAGGCCATTGCGATGTGCGAGATCACGTTTCGGCCGGCCGAACATGCTAAGTGCACGTCTGGCAGCATAGGTACATGAGCCTCGCCGATGTACGAATATGTGGATGTGACTTGAATGCCTGTGTAATGGTTGACAAGTTACATTATCGATGAGGTGGATGAACTATGGAATGATGGATGAACGTTCTGGTTTAGCGTGATTTTATTGATTTAAATGACAATTTTATACATATATGTCACAGGAAGCGATCTCGAAAACTCTTACGCCGCGTTTACACTTTGATTACCTAGTGATTAGTGAGAGTTTATACATTTTCTGATTTGGATATCGTACAGAAATCACTAATCAAAGTGTAAATCAGGGGTTAGTTTATTGGTTTAATTATTATTAAATACCGCTTTCAAGACATTGAGGCATTGATATTCGACTAATAAGAGAGCTTTTAGACGAGTGTATTTTTCACCGGACAACGGACCGCGTGTCGCGGGGAGGTCGCGGTACATTCGGCGTAATTTGTCAGTGTGTGAAAGAGGCGCGAATGTATGTATGTATGATTTAAATTAAATTCATTAGATTTCATTAGAGCAAAATTCCATATTTCTTGTACATTTAAATAAAATAGGTAATCCCACCAAAAACATTATATGTGAAGGCCAACGAGCAGATAGGTACCTACGTGTTGATTGGACTGTAAAACAATATCATATCCAGCACAGAGCGTGTGAACTATTCACACATCGAAGTACAAGTTAGACTCTCGAATAACTATGTACCTAGGTATATATCACACAGTTACAGGAGGCCTAGATTTACACAAAGCGGATTGTATGTTACACGTCTGTAATATATGCCTATTGTGGAAGGATACCTTAATTGATGAAATTTCGTCCGCTTTGAGAATATTGGTAGTTCATTTGCCAAAGTAATTATTTTTAAATTGTTAATGTATACCTAGTTACCTACCTCCACTCTCACGTACCTACCCTGAGACAACAGAGAAGGTATACCTATCTACATATCCTTTCCTTAGCGTTTATAACATAAAATAAAATAAATTATGTAGGTAAGTATTTTAAGCACGAGATTTTTTTTCTGTAGAGGTATATTAGACCCCGGCAAAAAAAAACATTTATCTAATTAAAGTAATTACTTCTTGCGGTTTACACAGATACAGATAAACTCAGACAGACTCAAGGCAACATTTTCGTAAATATTTTTACATATTATGTACTTATTACTTTTATGTCATCATCACATAATCGTCATCATCACGTACGGATGACTAGAAGAAGGATATCGTCATTAAAGTTTTTGTCAGTTACATTATTTTAATCACCAGCTACCTATTTACTAATGCGTGCGTATAATCTTACAATAGTAGATTGTTAACCAAGGGATGAAAGCATCCCATTTCTGACGAGATATTTTGGCGCTCGAACGTAGTGAGAGCGCTAGTAGTTCGAGGCACCTCGAACTCTACTTTTCATTTCGAATACGAGGAAAGCAAATAAAAGTCAAACAAAAAAAAATATAACAATAGAGATTGATCACACTTCAAGGATTGTACTTCCCGCCTTTTTTTAGTTTTTGTTTTTCTTTCGCACTTTTTTCAGGAAAGGCAAGTCTTGTGGTCATACCGCCTTGTCCTAAGTTATAATTTTCCGTACAAAATGATCTTCAGTTTTTTAATTACTTACTTCAGTTAATTTTTTACGCACATATTTTATTTGTTATATATGTTATAGTTTGTTTTATGATGAGACGCGTTACGGCGGGCGATTTAGTCAGGTTTAGTCGGAGTCTCAACCTTAAAATTTAAAACAGGACAGTTACCTATCTGTCCAAATAATTATTGTTTGTGATAATTACAGTTTATTTTATTGTAACTCAACTCTTTTTTGTTTATGACAATTCAAAAACCAGAATGTTGTATTGACTTAATCGAACTTTGGCTGTATACGTTTTTGCCATTGCCTCAAGATGTGCTGATACTTTTTTTTACTTTTCCGCCCTAGGGCCGAAATGTATCACTTTCAACCCGCATATCAGGTAAGCAATGACCCACTTGCAGAGCATGAGAGATGAAAAATACAGTTTCTAATTCATCACGTAAGTACCTACCTATCAAAAGTATTGATATTAGATCAGTCCATGTTCTACGTAGACATACGTCTAATTGATGGCAAAAAATAAACTGTAACCCGATTACTCCTTGGGTACGGAACCTTAAAAACCACTTAGTAGTTCCATTTAGTTTTTATTTTCTCTTTTGCATTATTCACTTTACGTGTACTTAGTAGGTTAGTAGGTAACTTATTAAAATGAAACCTATCGTTCAAGATGTAGCGTCTACAAAAACAAGAAGAAAAATATTTGACAGTCAAACACGTATTTACATAAACATTTAATAGGCAAACATCGAACCCCCTGAAAAACTAAAATGACTGACCAATCAGTAAAAATGTGATTTCCCCAATACAAATTTGTACTTTTTGTAAACCTTGGACCAAAAGGCGTCGATTGGTGAGAAAACAAAATGTGTGCGGTTGGGCTATTAATTGTTATAAACAAATTCATTTGTTAACTGATAAAAAGTTGGTTTTTATACTGGAAAATGATTTCTAATGGTAAAACGGGCAAAATAGAACACTTTTACTTTGTGATTTTTTCTAAAAAATGCGTTTTAAAGAATTTACAACCATTTTAAAGCGCAAAAATGGTCACATTCAACATTTTTTATCTCGGCGAGTTTTGATCGAATTCAAAAAAATCCTGCGGCAGAATACTTATCAGATCTTAAGCTTCAACTGACTATTTTTCAAAATAAGAAAATATACATTTTTCACATCGCGGGACCCTGGGCACGTGCCCATAGTGCTCAATGGGAAAGAGGGGCCTGCTAATATACTATTCATATCTGCACATAGTCCTACTAGCGCGGCAGCATCGACTAAGGCCGACAAACAATGATATACCAGAACATTAAAAGAAATATCATTGGTTGAATAAGTAAGATTGCCTTTAGTCGACATACTATGCTCATAGGACTGACATCATGCAGACCCTATAGAGACAGACAGGATGTATTATTTTACCTATCTGTGTTTACAGACACAGTCCCGGACACAAACTAGTATGTGGTCCCAGAGCAGTGCACTCGTTACGCGACGTCGAACCGCGGTTTGCGACCTTGACACTCACCTGCTCAACATACATTCAATAAGCTATGTAGGTAGGTACAGTGCACATAACATACAAGTCAGTTGGATATGGTTACTTTTGTACTTAAGGCTAGCTGGTACGGCCGCAAGACTAACTTAGATTGGACTACTTCTACTAGAGATACTAATACAAGTAACTGCTGGGTATCACGTAGAAGAAACCACGTAGAATGAGATCCTGTCATCACATGATGATCTTCAAAATTTAAAGGTCCTACCAGCTCTATTTTTTTATTATTTTCCTAACTAGTGTTACAAGCCATAAATTTAGTCGTTTACATTTGGAAGCACAACTAATTTGGGCCAAGGTTTTGTCAGAGCACACTCGTACACTACCTTCGGATAACCAACGCACCTTAAGACGTCTGTTGAGATTAAAGAAGCTGCCTGCTGAAGAAATGTCGGACAAAATATAGGACCGTAGGAAAAAATTATGTATGATGCACCTGGGTAGAATACTCAGATAATAAAACGAGAATAAAGGTAATTTATATAGTGTCCTAATTAAGTAAACACTACTTTACATCAATTTATTTTAATGTCAGGATGCATTTAAAAAAGAAAACAAAGATCTCTTAAGAAAAATTGTGGGAAGTCTCTAATTGGTGGGTACCTCGTAATAAAAGGAGCGTTTTTACACTTTTTAATTTCCTGTAATTTAAAAACTGTTCGTATATAAATTTATGATACTAATAACTATATTTAGGTCGACAAATTGACGCCACTCGCCTGATGGTAAGCTGAGGCGACGTCTGGCAATTGAGGGCGGCTCTCACAGTACACAGGAATACTATAGAGAGTGGCCCTCAACTTGACGACCCTGTAATGTGCCTCTTCACGCTTCGCTTAAAGAGCCCAGGGTTAAATGTTGGAGGAAACACGTGCGCAGTCAGGGCGTTCCAAGCCACCATCGTTCGGCAGAGAAACGATCGTTTAAAACGCTCGGTTCTCGCGAAGACGGTTTCCACGGTATGAGGGTGACATCTCTGCCCGGCACGCGTTGTTAGGGATCGGAAGGGAGAGGGTGGGATCAGGTTGAAGAGCTCTTCAGAACACTCACCGTGGTAAATACGGTAGAACGCGGCCAAGGAAGCAATTGTTCGGCGCTGGGCTAGCGGCTCAAGGCTTCCCGTTACCTCCGGACAGTCTATAATGCGAACAGCGCGTCGCTGCATAGCGTCGAGTGCGTCCAGCAAATACTTCGCGGAGCCGTCCCAGAGGTGAGAGCAGTATTCAACGCAGGGTCTAATCTGCGTTTTGTACAGCAGACACCTCTGGTCCGGTGTAAAGAATCGCTTTACCTTGTTCAGTATTCCTAGTTTCCGCGAAGCTAGCCCAATACATCTCTCAATGTATTTTGTGTTATTGAGCTCTCGACGAACGTCTATGCCAAGGATGTCTAGATTGTCCTTCATTGGTAATATTGCATTCTGAAGAGTGGGTAAGGGAAGGAAAGGGGATTTTTTCGCTGTAAATGCACACGCCTGTGTTTTGTGGGCATTGAACTCGACCAAGTTCTCGGCACCCCATTGGGAGATACTGTCGAGGTTTCGGTCGAGATCACCCACGAGATGTCGTCTCTCCTCCTCTATCACAGATCGCCCCGCCGTCGGACGAACCGAGTAAATCCCGTGCAATGTACTGTCATCTGCATAGCAATGAATGTTCCCGAGGGAAAGCATATCATTGATATGCAGAAGAAAGAGAGTTGGTGACAGTACGGACCCCTGCGCTACCCCGGCATTCACTTGCAAAAAGCGAGAAGCCTGGCCATCGCAGAGGACCCGCACTCGGCGCTCGTTTAAAAAACTGGCAATCCAGCTGCACAGTTGAGGAGGTAGACCATATGCCGGAAGCTTGGAAAGGAGCGAAGCATGCCAGACCCTATCGAAAGCTTTGGCGATGTCCAGGCTAATAGCCAAGGACTCGCCGAACTTTTCCATAGCCTCACCCCATACATGCGTGACGAATGCCAGGAGGTCACCCGTTGATCGTTTTGGCCTGAAGCCATATTGCCGATCATTGATTAGCGAGTGATCCTCCAGGTATCGCATGAGCTGCTTATTAATAAGAAGCTCGAGCACCTTGCAAATGACTGAGGTGACAGCTATGGGTCGATAGTTGCCTGGATCGGATCGATCCCCTTTCTTGGGGATCGGTTGTACGTTCGCCTCTTTCCAGGCCTCCAGCACGAGGCCTGTAGAGTATGACAGGCGGTACAGACGCGTTAATACTGGAGACAACTCAGCAGCACATTTTCGTAGCACCACCGAATGCCGTCAGGGCCACTGGCTTTCCGCGTGTCGAGTGACCGCAGCACTGCCCGTACATCACATTGCCTGATAACAATATCAGGCATAGTGTGGCCACAGTTGGCGATGGCGGGGGGCTGCAGGCGACGGTCATCGACCCGGGAATTAGCCGCAAAGAGGTCTGCGAGCATGTCCGCCTTCTCTTGGGCTTTGTGAGCCAGTGATCCATCAGGAAAACGCAGTGGTGGCAGCGAGGGTTGACAAAAATTTGCCTGTACGGCTTTGGCCAGTTGCCAGTATCCACGGCTGCCCGTGGGATGGGATGTGAGCTCCTGACCAAGCCGCGCGACGCGCTGGGCATCCGCTCTCTTGAAGGCCCTCTTGCTGAACCTAGTGGCCCGATTGTACGCTGCTTTGAGGCGGTTCACGTTCGGGTCACGTGCCGCCCGAGCCCTGACCCAGGCGCGATATGCCGACTGTTTTTTCTGGACAGCCTCGGCACATTCACGCCCGAACCAGGGGCGAGCTTTGCGGATGCTGGCGACATCAGTGAAAGGGATATAATATTCTATCCCTAGACTGATCTCGCCAGCAATGGCAGATCGCGGAGACCGTCCCAGTCTGCCGACGAGTAGTGCCATAGTCGTCGAGTCATTTGTTCAGCACGAGCAGGCGGTGGCACTTGGAAGCTGGCGTGCACCACACAGTGGTCGGATGTGCCCAGTGGGGCGCGTACCGACACACTGTACTCGGCTGGGCGACTCGTCAGCAGTAGATCCAGCAAGGCGGGCGTGTGGTCTGACCTGTCAGGTATCCGGGTGATCCCCCGTACCATCTGGGTCAGCCCGTGGGAGAGAGCGAATGCATGGGCGGTTCGTCCCGCATGATCGGTCCTAAGGGACCCCAGCCACTCAACGTGATGACCGTTAAAGTCCCCCAGGAAAACCAGGTCAGCGTTCGGGAACCGCACCTGCGCATCGTCAGCCATCTCGCTGAGGTATTCGAAAAGCCTTGTTGTCCCAGTGTCCCCTGTGTGGGAGCGGTAGACGCACACGTAGATCTGGCTCATGGAGCCATGATCCACGTGCAGCCAAAGGACGGAGTAGGAGGGGTTCTCCAGACAGCGCAACCGGCGACAGCAAACATCCGCCCTAACGAACACGCACACCCCGGCTTTATCGCGGAATTGTTCCTCAATGATATAGCCCGGGTAACAGAGGTACGACGTGTCGTCAGGGCGGCGTATCTGTGTCTCCGTTAGGAACATCACAGAAGGCCGAGCCGACTCCAGGTGATGGTGGACGGTATCGAGGTTTGCATGGAGTCCGCGGATATTCGCGAACTCCATAATCGCTGTACTATTACTAGTAGGTACCACAGATAAAATTCCTTATTCTGTGCTACTGGTGTAATGAATGACTGAATGATGAATCGATGATACGCAATATTGATGTAACGGAAATTGTGCAAATAAATTATACATTGGTTCGCTCAGGGCAACTATCTCTATACTACGTATATAGAGCGCTGTTAACCGGTCTGAACCACTAACAACCACTCTGCACGTCAGAACAGTCAAACAGTCGAGGATGACGTTACGTAAGCTTCCCAGTTTAAGTTGTTGTGTGGCAAAAAATGGAACTAATTATTGTTTGTAGTTAATGTTCTGGGATCTTGTTTTTGACGTGTTTTAACGTAATGTGGCGCCCATAGTGGAACGTAAACATATATTGGGCAACCTATATCAGAGCCGCTTAGTATTCACCACGAAGAAATCGCCCTCTATAAAATATATAAACTCAATCCTGGTTCGTAATTTTATGGCAAAATCTATGTATATATAAATATGGTATCTCAATAAATTATACCTAAATGCAAATAATTTGATGATAAGTACAAAAAAAACGTTCGTGAGCCAAACAGCGAGAGAGTAGAATAAAGCGTATCGACAGTAGAGACTGCGAGTTATGGGCTCTTGGACAGACTTGCAGAAATAATTGTATTTAAACATCATCATCATCATTCATCGAGCCTTTTCCCAACTCAGTTGGGGTCGGCTTTCCAGTCTAACTGCGATTCGGCTGAACTTCGATATTTTCCGTGAAGCGACTGCCATCTGACCTTCACAACCCATGGGCGATATCGAAGTTCTGTAGTCAGACCGGTCGGATTTTTGATTTAGAGCTCCAACTACCCCTAACGACTGCCATAGATGTTAGTATGACAACCGGGACCGACGGCTTAACGTGCTCTCCGAGGCACGGAGGGGTCTCAATGTCTTAAATAATTTTATTTAAACATCCTATTAAAATAAGTACGGCGTCTGCCAGACGAGCCGCCATTAAAAATAATCTTCGTACCTACATCATAGTTCTGAAAAAGACATGCTCCGAGATTCAGATTAATTGAACTTACGAGTGACTTTTTCGTTATTAGGTAGGTAGGTAAGTAAGTATTAAGGACCTAATTCTTATATGTTTTACTATACCAGACTACAGGAATTTAGGGTTGTATTTCTACAAACCTCGTAACATTTCCTACGAGCATGTCAGTGTGGACTAATGGCGATCGACTTATTCAACCAATCATATCGCAGTACCGTGACTCAATTACAACTATTTTTTTATTATTATTTTGCGATAGGTATCATTTGTTAATATCGACATAGGCTGAAGCCTTACGGGCGTTCTGGGTCCGTTTGCAGTGTGTGTGGTGCACCACCGCACCGCAATATTTAGCGGTGTAGGGTGATCGACGGCGTCGCGTTTTGCACGCGGTGCCGCGTGTATGACGCAGTTTTTTGCGGTGCAGCGCTGCACCGCCACCGCCGTCCGCCGAATCTTGCGATTTGCCACAGTGATTGTGATTTGTATGTACAACCGCGAAGCAACGGACCAAAAACGCGGCAGTGGGGCTGGGCTCTTAATCGACTGAAGTCGTGCTAGCCTGTAGCTAAGCCAAAAGAGTATGTGTTGGTAGGAGGTAGAAGTGACTTTGTGCTCAACTAGCATCGTCTTGTCAGTCCAACGTGCCTCGAACTATATAATTATATTATGTTAACATTACAAGATGAAATTTCGCTTACAGTTGACCAGTTCGTTCGGGGTGATACAGAGAGGCGAGGGCATGTGCGGGGTAGCACAGGAAGCGCAGCAGACGTCGCACCCGCCGGCGGCGCATAACTAATGTGCAGAGGCGCCACCTGCCGGCCGACAGGTCACCCTGACCTTACTGTGCCACTTGGAAAAGCGCACCATCTCAATGAGAAAAGTCAGCTTAAAACAATAGAATTACTCAGAGTCAGTGAGGCAAGTATTTTTGTTTACATACATGAGGCAGATCATGATTCCCAAAGCTCGTAGTGAAGTCTTCAATACCCTGCAACTACTATGCGTCCTTTCCCCTTGTTTTCTCGTGCATCTTTAGTTCGCTTTTGATGAATGTGCTTAAAATTAACTGGAGTTTGATAAATAGAACAAAGTTATATTTTAAATTGAAGTAGGTAGTTAAGTACCTACTCTATATGGATCCTAGGTACAGCCATAGCTTAAATATTTTAACAACGGTATTCATAGTATGCTTTATCTTGATACACCGAGTTTTTATTTGAGTAGGAAGCAGACCATATCCTTGCAAATCAAAGTTAAAGATCTAAATTTTTAGACGGAAAAACCAAGTTGGAATGTTGGAAGCCTTTTTTTTCATTTTTCTTAATTACCGCCTCAACCTTAATTGCTAGGCGTCCCGGGTATGCCCTCGAAAGGATAACACCAGGACTTTGACCACCTATGCGGCCTCTGTCAAGGGGTGGAAAATACCTAAAAGTCATACAACACAAAGATACATAAGTAGGTACTACCATCGACCTCCATGATCGGGGCCTGAGGGCGGCGGGATCGCCACCCGCCGTCCTTACAGAAGCAGGCTAGAAGGGTTGCGTGCTGCGGGGCCTTTGCCACATAGCAGATTCACTCACTGACGCGGGATAAAACCCTACCCCAACGACGCGGGATTCTCATCCCGACCTAACCCCCGCAGAGACCACAGAGGTGGTCAAAGTCCGCCGGGCGCCACTGGAAATACATTCTGCTTGTAACCAGAGACGCCCGGCTAGAGGACGTTAGAGCGGAAATAATAAAAAAAAATAAAAAAAGTAGGTACTTAATGTCAAGATATTCTTAACGATTTGGTTGACAATTGACTACAGGGGCTATTGTGGAATCAGATCCTTTTGCCAGAAGACAGGCGGTAGGTATGCAGGTACATACGTAAATGGCTCAAGGAACTATACTGCACTTGAAAACCTCCGAACTGAATCAAATAATGATTACGTCATTGTGCTTTAAAGATTCTGGATGTTTCGAGACGTAGGCACCTACAAAATTGCCGGTCATTTAGTGACTAACACAAAATCATTCTGCGAAGTCATCTGTCTCAAGAATTACTTTGGTTCGTCTGTCGATTAGGTACCAACCGACGATAATTAAATAAATGCATATAATATGTGTCGAATCCAAGAGCAATTTATATAAAATATGTTTTTTACGATCACCGGGCACAGGGATGTTAGTGTTAATGGCAAAACCATCAACAGGTGGTTGACCCATTGTTCTGCAATTTAAATCCAATTAACAATATACCCAAAGATATCGTCGCAACTGATCTGTTGAACCTTCAGACTGTTGGCTTCGGGAACAGTAAAATACAATATTTATTATTTCAAGACCTGTTGTATAAACGTCATCCCTTAGTATATACTTTTAGATAGTCACAAACTCGAATTTTAAGAAGTGAAAAAATACTTAATAACTTGATGGGTCTGTATGTTTGTTGTGATGAAGGTAGATTTACCTACCTGCCAATGTAAATAAGTAATGAATGAATATTGTATACCTAATAGGCCTCAGGCTAGTTCCATTTTTATTGTTCCTGGCGGACTCCCAGTAGGTACTGTTGCTGAAGGTATTTCTAGTGCATATTATATCTAAGTATATATATATTACGCCAGTGAAGCCGCTTCTCCTCCTAAACTAAGAGTCGCACAGTCAAGTGTGGCACACCGTTGGAAAGGTCGTGGTCTCAAGTGGTGCGATAAGATTAGAAAATTGACAAAAAGTAAAAAAAAAAAAATATTGTGCAGTTTGCGCTAAGGGTTGCTAGTAATTATTATACACATTATACTAATATTGAGTTTATGGGATTCCATAATATCTATAAACCATACTTAAACGAAATTGAGTTTTTCTCATTAGGTACATCATATTTTTGTATTTAAGAATTATAGGTAAGTAGGTTACTATGTAATTATTTTATTCATCGGATTTTTCGCAAACCATTCTTTCTCTCATCTTTGTTTTTTTTTTCTCCCCACCTTTGTTTTATCTATTATTAAGTTATTTATATATTGTACACTACCCACATTATATCGTATATATCTCTCTCCATCCAAAGGTTGCCTGGAAGAGATCGCTTATTAGCGATAAGGCCGCCCTTTGTACATTAGTTTTAAGGCATATATGTTATATGTTACTATTTATTGCTTGTGTACGATGTACAATAAAGAGTACTTATTTTATCTTATCTTACATGACATTCATTACCTTGACGATGACACTGGCTACACTGGTTAACTCATTAGGTTGACGGAGAATATAAAGCATTTTAAGTCAGACGTTACCTATTAAAAAGTCGATCAACAGACTCGCGTGCTCAAATACCACCATCGAAAGCCGGACGTCTGGCATTTCCGTGCTCCATAATCACTGTTATTAAAAAGCCAAAGCAAAAAATTTGTCGCAGTATCGCAAGCGATTACCGGACACGCGATTATGACGGGTGCACAGAACCCCAGCAACTTAATCAAAAAGAAACTAATCAGAAGGACAAGGATCAGAATTTCTTGAACACACGAATAGGATTTACTTACGACAAATACCAGACGACACCTTACCTTCCAAACGTAGGTATATATGTATATGTAATTTATAATAAGTATATATATATATAAAGATTTAATTACCTTTTTGTTGGTTGTTTGCATTTTTCTTATTGGTTCGCTGTTGGTTCATATCAAAACGTTCGGACGACAAACTGATGCGGTGGCTTTGGCTTGATATACTTACCCCTTATGTAACTCCCTGTATATGGACGCAACTTATTATTATTAACTACTATTATTAGGTACGTAGTCTGGTCAGATGCATTCAAAATATTTCCACAAATTTCACAGCCAAGAAAACTCTGGTAATGTGAAGTATTTTTCAAAAGGCCATAGACACAAAGGCGTTTTAATTTGGATTAATAAGAATGTTGATTAATAACTTCATACCTAGTTAAATTTTTTGTGATGGCTGATAATTTAAGTCCTCTGGATAAAATGTTAAGAACAGCTGTATGTATGTAGTCAGTACTCGTAATCGTTTATTTCTTGTCTGAAGGCGTCCTAATGCCTGTTGTCGCCGGGGCCACAGGGTACACCAACCCTAAGAGCATAACAATGTCTACTTTGCTCAATTGACATATCCAATCACTGATTCTCAGAAAATTTCGGACATTTTGGAAACTTCCTTTATATACGCTAGTAGTGGCAGACTGGCAGGGTTCTACCTTCGTCTACAACTAGGTACAGTTCGCGAGGAATAAGCCGAGCTTTGTATTTGTATTTAATTATAGATCTTATTTCAGTGAAAAAAATAGCTTCAAACTGTTTGATAATTAAAGGTACTTACTTCTTTTATGCAAATAGAAAGGACCTTTTTGAAATAGCTACTTTATTTGAATGAGATATGTAGGTATATTATCCATCATTCCATCTACAAAACCATAATTAGTATTAAGACAGATTTTTTGCTAACAGCAAAATTACAGTGCAGCGAGTTGCTGACAGTATGCCCAGGCGCACGCGGTTTCGAGGAAACGCAATGGAAACACGCTTTTATGTCATTTACTTATTCCTTGGAAAGTGATTAATTCTTACTTTACAGTACTGGACCACTCGAGTCTTACCACAGAATAAATAATACTGGGAAAATTATTACCTATCTATGGCAACTAGTGTTACCTGCCTAATAAATGTAATGAGTTAAATACACATTTAGTGCGTAGGTACATGATCTGTGCATTTATACCTTACCTATAATAATTGTCCGTTTCCTTTTACCAGTTAGGAGTTGTATTTTAAATACTGGTTGTGACATTTTAAACGGCTCAGGGCTTGAGCTCATGTTTCAAATGAAATCGATCACTCAGCATGTAACTAATACGCCATTTATGTATTTAACTATAATTCTTGTTTACTTTTTAGTTCTTAAAATGCAGGACAAGGAGTAAAACATGCCTATATCTACATTGGTAGAAGTGCATTACTCATCCACATTTTGCTAATAATATTGCTGGTCCCACGTTATAACTGGCAACTCTTTTGCTGTTACCGGGCAGTGCAGAAAATCTATAACCACTCTGTAATTCAAAACAAAATCCCAACAACCAGGACAGTTGTTCCGTCTGTCTTACAGCAGACGTGTAGGTGAAGATGAAGAAACTTTATAGGTACATACAGTCACGCCTCTTATTCATTGGGGTTGGCAGCGATTATCGATGTCCACTTGCTACGATCTTGGCAGGTTGGTACTTTTGTCGCTTATTCCACTTTCATTCGTATTTCCTTGCATGCTCACCGGCTACGGGTAGGTACCGTTCGCGATGGATAAGCAAAGCTCGGCTTATCCCTTGCGAACTGTACTCTTAACCTGGCCTTTTGCCAAAACATCTCCAATATGGTCAAAGTACTTCGGCCAACCACACCCGCCTTATGTAGGTACAATCTGTTTCGTCAATCTTCTTTCATCTATGAGTATGACTAACTGGTAGTTAGTTATATATGAAATCCGAGACGCCCAGGACTTTAATTGGCTGTGCCATAGCGGCTGGCACGTAAGATTTTGTTGCCTATCATCAACATTTCATCGCAAGGCAACGGGTTTCATTTTTTTTCCAAATTAACAATACAGCTGCTACTTTTATAAAATTCATTCGGCCATTTTGGACATAACCCTATGTGAGCCCGGTGACGGCTATAGACTTGCCCCCTATTACGTGGGACTAAAAATACTGGCAAATTGTGGGTGTATAGTGCACCTCTGCCTACTCCTGCGGGGATATAGACGTGATATGTGTCTGTGTCTAGTTATATATGAAAGAAGATTGCTTTAAATCTCATTCTCAGTATGTTATTATATCTTTCTAACGAAAAAATCGAGAATCAGATTTAACTTGATGTCAGAGTATTCTAATATATCATAGGTAAATGATATACGACCCAACTAGATGGAAACCTTGTTTTCCTATTTACATAACTATTATAAACTAAACATTAAGACTGTCATAAAACGTATAATTTAATTGGACAATTTAGTTGCAATAATTAACTGGGTTAGAAATCTGCATACTGCACGGTTCGATCTATTTATATTCAATTGAAATATTCCATAAAAGGTAAATTATTATAATTCTTAGTATTTTATTACTTCTCTTTGATTGGAGGTGGTTACATAAGCGTTTCTAACAAACCACCGCAATTTATTTAACGTAAAAGCAAAATTATGTTAACTATATACTTGGACATTCGTCAACAGTACCGTATCTACATAAAGCTGCCTCGGTGACGTAGTGGTATGTGTATGCGACTGCCGTCCCTGAGGTCCCGGGTCGAATCAAATATTTGTGTGATCTACAATATTTGTTCCGGAATTTAGGTATTTTATATTGTATGTATTTGGAAATACATAAGTAGGTATATTTAAAGAAAGAAAACTCTACACGATACCCTACAGTCTACACCAACCCGTCCGGCTAGTCTGGTATATGTAAGCTGTATTCTCCCGTCACTTTGGGGGAGGCCTATGCCCCGCAATGGGCGTCAGATGGGCTGAGATGATGAAGACCAACATTCTACATAACGGTAGATAACCTGTATTCGCTAATAATCCAGGATGGATGTCGGAAGAAATCAGAAGTTGTATGAAAGTTTACCTGGAAGAGATCCCCTTTGCGATAAGGCCACGCTATGTACCTACATTATCGTTACATGTATGTTTTATTCATTCTTTACTATTTATATATTGTGTACAACAATATACCGACAACAATATTTATCTTAAGTTGAAGCATAACCGACTATTGATTTGCTTTTTTAACTGAAATTGTGGTCGGTGAAAAGTCTACCGTGGCCCTACTCGTGGCCATAATAAGTATATAACTTTTTGAAAAATGGCAATAGATGACAAATATATAGTCGAGAAGCATCAGTCATCCTATAGAAGTATACCCTTGTGCAGCATTGAAGCTGGACCTCCATGATCGGAGCCTGAGGACGGCGGGATAGCCTCCCGCCGTCCTTACAGAAGCAGGCTAGAAGGGTCGCGTGCTGCGGGACCTCAGCCCCACAGCACGCAACCAGATTTACTCACCGACGCGGGATAAAACCCAAAACCCCAACGACACGGGATTTTCATTCCGACTAAACCCCCGAAGAGGCCACATAGGTGGCAAAAGTCGGCGGGGCGCCACTGGAAATACCTTCTGGTGTGTACCAGAGTCGCCCGCAGCAGTGAACATGGGAGCGACCGTGGTCTCGAGGCATTAAAAAAAAGCATTGAAGCTGGGAGGATATAATTACTTACCTCTGCCGTTACTTTCGATTTAGGTTTCGTAATATGAACATAAACACTGGATACGAGTAGATTATTAACTTAATATAATGTAAATATACCCCTGTTATACATGAATGTAATTTACTTGTTCTCCATAATATAACTAAAACATGTTTATTTTATTTAACCTAGCTAATTACTGTGCACGCATTATTCTTATAATATATACATAGCTTACTGTATACATCAGAATTGAGTATCAACTGAAGCCATTGTTTAAAACCGTTATTTTTATATTTGTCATTAATCGGACCAATAACTTATATTCCACTGACCGCTACGCGACTTCCTCCTTACGCTCTTGAAAATTGAATTCTGTAGCATATGAAGAGTAGCGTATGGAACAGGAGTTAGGACGCCTTTCGACCAGATATATGTATCTATGCTGTGAGTATGTGCTTGTACCTACCAATGAAAATGACTGTGATATGACGTGCTGTGTGGATAAATGAATATGATTGGTGGATCTCTGGTCGAAATGCACCCTTCACCCTTAACCTTTGGCATACAACAGTATTCTATTGAATGTATTCATTCAGAGTCTTCATCTAGCTTGAACTGGAACGCCTTCGCCGGCGGTTGAAGCATCTTGGTTCTGGCCGCCAAACGTAGAGTCGCTGGACCAAGGGTGTTGGCTGGATTGTACGGAGTGGGCATTGCCCCTAGACCAGTCTTACCTTCATTTGATATTAGAGGTACCTGTAACAAGCATGAATCGTTGCTACAATTAAACCACTCAACTAAACAGACTCCAGGCAACAAAATAATATGGTGACTGTCGTAGTACTAGCTTAAGCCCTGTGCCCAGGGTTTCACCGGCGTGGATTTTATTTTCCTAATTAGGTAACACATTTCGGGGATAAAATGTAGCCTAAGTTACTCAGTATACAGCTGTCTGCCAGTAAAAGTCCCGCAAAAACGGTTCACCCGTTTCAAAAATTAAGCAGAGCTCACAAACAGACAGAAATAAAAATTTATATTGTTTTTTTATGCTTGTGTTCACAGCGCAATCCCGTAGATTCCGAAACATTTTAAGCAGCATAGTAGAGATTATATTATTCGTGAATTCAGTTGTGCCTATTTCATTTCAATTATAATAAACTGTTTTTAATTAAACCTTTCATACCAGACAGATGAATGAATAATTCAACACGACCTTATGCCCGCTAGACAGAATTTATACATGTGTACCTACTTAAAATTAATCCCTACAAAATTCTACCTTGGTAACGCTCCTGCTGCGCGAAAGGTTCTCAGGTTGGAACGATTAAGTGGCAATCATGTTTGTTTATTTTAATGTGAGAGTTACTCTAAGAGCATGCAACACCCATCGTAGAGTTCAATTTACCGACATATTCAATCAATGATACAATGATAGAAATTTTCAAACGTGTTAGATTAGTAACGTGACCGTAATTTTCAAAAAAATTGACGCTGCCATACCCCAAAGGGTCTGCAGGCAGAGGAACTTGGAGAACGTTCAAATTGAGTTATTTAGAGATACTAGAGCATCTGCTAGTGACAACACTAACACAGAATAGAGAATAGCTATCCACTGGTGTACCCACTAATAGATTTCTGGTTATGGTTCCGGAATCTCGGAATCATGATTTTGTCGAGTTCGGTTTCCGAACGAATTAGTATTTTTAAAACGCCGCCCAAGCAATACGTCCTCAGAACCCCAGAAAAATTAGTCACTCTCAGTTATTTTATTAGATTCCCTTATGTAAGGAGGCTTACGTTGGCTAATGTTTTAAACGTAAACTGATGAGATAACATGACGCAGTTGGATGATGGATGAAATTTGTGACTACAATAATTATCCAAGTTTGTCTCTTTATATTTATATTGTATTTTACGAAAAAAATGTTTACTTGAACCATAACTTTCAGATTAATTTATCGAGCGAGCGTAGCCGTGGCGTCTACATTTCGGGACAAATTTGCTTTCGTTTGTCCGTCTGTCTATCTATATGTGTGTTAAGGGTAAGTGACCACATTTTTTACCCGAATATTTTTCCATAGTGAGCTTTCTTTGACTTACGCAATTAAATGTTTTACATTTTCGCGAGGTCTACTGTTTGACCATAATGTAAGACAACTTTATAAGGTTAATAAGTGAGTAACGGTACAAAAGGAACGCCCTCATATTTAAAACGTGTAAAAACAATATCTAAATAGGTACCTACATGTGAGTATTCATTTATGCATACAGGAGACTATAAACATTTCTAGATGCTTCATAAAGTACAGTCATGAAAAAAACTGATATTGGCATCAGCAGACCATAGATGACAGGTAACTACGCACACATTATATAAAGTACAAACCAGACAGACAATGTATGATTAGCACTTCATTGTCTAGACAGGTGAACATCCTAGACGGGCGGAAGTATAGATTTCCTGTACCATAAACATGGAACCCGTGAGCGCGAATATTCGTATGGAGATATGAGGACAACAACTTGCACCTTGCAGCCAGAACAATTCCAAACATAGATTCAATGCCGGTCATTGCATGGCTAGACTATTTTTTGTAAGCAAATAAAAACTTGTCGCTAATGCATTCTTATAGATTGTTTTTATTACTGGCACCCCAAGAGAATAATAATATAGGTTGCAAGTATGAATGGAATACCTACCATCTTAGTCACGAACGCCCGAATTTATATGGACTGGTTTTGGAATGATGTTCAACGACTATTAGATTTATATACAACACATATCATTGTCCATTCCGGAAACTATGTTGCGTTTGTTAATTATCTATTTGAAAGTTATTCTAGATACAACAATTGCTTTGATGAAACTGACATGACGTTTACGTTGAAAGTATTAAAGATCAATTCAACTGGAGTTTTTTTTCCATTTCAATCTAGTTAATACATAAGTCCTACCAAGGTTTTCGGGGCCTTAGTCCTCGCGACATGAAACTTGGAGAGGATGCATTCGTTAAAAATACCTTTTACCGTTTTAAACATAGGTAATATACGAGTATAAAATAATAACAACAGCAATTATCGATATGTCGATGGTAACCAAACCACTCTATTGTAACAGAGTAGAAATCGCTAGGTGACCGCAGAAACATTATCTATCTTCAACGGCGATCTGTGTGGTGAACCGCTCAAGAATATCCCATGCAACATTGTTGCTTACTTGGACGTCCACACGACAGCCTACGATTACCGTGGAAAAATTATACTGTATAATTTTAATAGACACTCATTTAGGTGTCATAGCGAGTTGTCAGACTTTAAACACATAAATGTAGGAGCTATGATGCCTTAGGCAAGGTTCTCACTACGCCAGTCCGGTAGATTTCACGGTCCAGTAAATGTACCGGAAGGGCTAATGGCAGAAGAATTTCGGCATTTTTTCGGATTCGGCATTTTCCCTGAGCGTTTGGCATGTGGCAGAAGAATTTCTTTTTAGAACAGGGCCAATCTGTATATATTAACGTCGAAATATTATGACATAATCCCACCCTTATTGACTTCATTATATTATGTACGGTAGCGTGGCGTAAAACTGTCATCTAAAGTATAAATTACCCGACAAATCTTTTATAAACGAGGTAAACATAAAGTCGTGACTCAGAAATGTCTAGAACAATAAAATAATACTATAAATTGTGCATAAATTTATGCCTATCTTATGAGGACCTGGGTCCTAATATGGGCATTACTCGGCATTAGGGACAATTACACGTGGCGTGTGCGACGCACATAAACGGTAACAGGGTGATGCATAAGCGACAAGCGCGGGCGCATGCCGCGATGCAGTTTAGATAGCCATCAAAACATGACGCACCACGACCAACTTATGGGGCTTTATAGGCAGTTTATTGAAGGTTTTAAGGTGAAGGTATTTAAGTACTCCGCAAGATTACATATTTAGGTACTATATACACTACCCAAGAATGAGTTCAAAAGCAGTAGGTATGTGTATAAAAGTCTGAAAGTCTATCAAATGTTATTGTACAAAATATGATTACAAATACATATCTGCCTAGGTGAACAATAAGTTTTTTAATTGAATAGCGTAACTTCGACTCACCACAACTCTTTAATCTGTTCCATATCGATTCCCAGATTGGTGCTAGGTTTTCTATAAAACTGGTTTCCAATTGAATCGCATTAACAAGTTGTAATAAGTCTACGGGTTCTGGATGGTAAAAATAATCTGCTTGTAAGATACCAGACTCAAACCATTGGGCGTTTTCACATTGCACGATACCGTGGATTTTATCGAATTTTATAGTGGCGATATCGCGACGATATCGTCACGATATAGTAAGTAGCAGCAGTAACATAACTTAATAAAGATTTAATTTACTATCACTTTAATGCAAACCTAATGTATAAGACTGCTTCGGTGGCGTGGTCGGTAGTGCATCGGCTTTCGACTTCGGAGTCTCGGGTTCGATTCCCGGGTCGAATCCAATATTTGTGTGATCCACAAATGTTTGTTTCGGAGTTTGGGTGTTTTCTATGTATGTTATGTATGTATTTAGAAATATATAAGTACGTTTATCAGTTATCTAGATCCCATAGCACAAGCTTATAACTTAGTTTGGGCTAGATGACGTTGTGTGAGAATGTCCAACAACAATAATAGTACCTTAGATATTATATATTTGGTCGCGTTTTAGCACAAAATTTGAATTGAAACAATTAATTTGCATTTTTTCTCCTTTAATTTTTGGAGAAATATGTTTCTCCTTGTTAATAATATGTGTTGTTAAGCAATTTAAGAAATGTTTAAATTGTCATTATGCGGATGGGTACTGTAGTACCCACCTCAGCAAGTCGCGTATTGCAATTTTAGCAAAGTAGCATCGTATTTGCACGTCGAAGGCAAATTTATAGCATTACCAGGATATAGCCCCCAGACCTACTTATAGAAAACCGTCCAACTGTCACCGGTAATCTTAAAGTTTTTGGGAAGTGGGGTGGGAATTGGGAATTTTTTTTTGGGAAGATAGGGAGTTTTAATACCTGCGTGGAGTTCAAGGGGGGTCTGATATCTCGGAAAGTAAGCATCTCAGGTCAATTTTGACTTCTTTTTCGGAGTCCCATTGAACACCCCGCAAGCAAAAAACTCAATCTCTTCCTATAAAAAAAATTCCCACTTCCCAAAAACTATGATATTACCGGTGACAGTTGGACGTGTTTCTATGTTCCCCTACATATCTAGGTTCTTCTATGAGTAGGTCTGGGGGTTATATCCTGGTAATACAACATCAATCATCCCCCCCCACAGGTTTCTATGTTGCACTAAATTGAGCGAGATAACAGATGCGAACAGTGACGAATCATATGCTCATATGCTGTGATTAATCACGGTGAAATCACAGTGACTCCTTGTGTAGTTACGATATCGAAATTTAATCTATCTAAGGCATGGACTGGGCATTCAAGAATGAGGTGTGCAATGGATTTGCATTAAAACGGCTAATGCTTTAGATATGCATTAAGTATGTATGACACTGAACAATACTAATTAAATAGAAGCTGACAGAATTACTGTGTGCGTGAAGACGATAGATAGATATAATTGAAAAGTATTTAGTGTGTCAAGTATCCAGGGGCTCGTGGTCTAATGGTAACTGACAATGTTAACACATTGCAAAGGTTAAGCAACATCTAGTCAGGCCGGTATTAGGATGGGTGACCATTTCATAAGACACTGAGACCCCTCCGTGCCTCGGAGAGCACGTTAAGCCGTCGGTCCCGGTTGTCATACGAACATCTATGGCAGTCGTTAGGGGTTTTTGGAGCCGTAAATCAAAAACGGTCTAACTACAGAACTTCAATATCGCCCATGGGTTGTGGAGGTTAGATGGCAGACGCTTCACGTGAAATATTGAAGTTCAGCCAAATCGCAGTTAGACTGGAAAGCCGACTGTGTATTCAATTTATTTTTGATTATTTTTATTTGACAATTGAAATTGCATTCGAATTTTAATTTAATTTTAATTTTAAGAGTATTAACATTTTCCAATTCATGTTCAAGAACGAAGTCTTAAGTAAGCTGTATAGAGCAACTAAGATGCATATCAATACTATTACTACTATTGTTTATGCATTCATTTCACGGTAATGTGTATTTAACACAAAATTTATGTGTTTCAACAAACCTACATAGAAAAAGATGCAAATCCAGAATAACTGCAGTACCTATCACAATTTATATTATGAAAATAAAATCAAAACAAGTTAGATAAGTATGAAACGACTCGTTTTAAGATGCTGTTTTTACGTTATCGTAAAGATATCCGTAAAGTTTCGCTTTAACTGACACGAGCTTATATTCAACACACTTTAGACGTAGCCCTCCGACAGTTTACGAGTGGTCAATGTGTTAAAGGGCTTACTAAATAGTTCCCTGCCGAGTAACAACACGTTTAAAAATGTAAAATACATTCGTATTAAAACGATAATGGTGTCTGATCTGATAATATTCCGATTTAACAAGTACCAGAAACGTGGAGGCATCATTATTACCTATTATTATTGAGTATCCAGAAGAACCGGAGTCTCCATATTCTGCAGTAATGTATGCAATGTTGTCATTGTTAATTGTAATTTGCGTCGTCCAGTTTATTAATAGACATATATATATGCATATGGTTTGTTAAAAAATTATAAACCGTTCGTTTAACTGTTTCAGATTTTAACAGAAGTCTTTTTTTTTCTTTCAGGATCGATTGGCCAAACCTAAAATACAGTCCCTATCCGGAATTTTGTACTATAAGCTTGAGCCCAATAACTATAACAAATAATCCACGTTTGTATAAATGTGAGCTTGAGTTGAAGCTCGTTCAAATATATATAGACATAAATTGGTAAATATTGCAGCCACTTTAGAGTGACATTACGCCAAAAAATATTAAAACCGTGAGCAGTATTAATTTTTTAGTAATTAGTTTATATAGGTTACAAATAGCTTCATTTGAAGCACTGTTCACTTTCATCGGAAAGAACTCTAATTGGCAGATTCTCAAATCAGTCAATGGCAGTTCGCTCAGTCGTAAAAATCTCATTGGTAGATTCAGGAATCGGCCAATGAGAGTTCTGTCCGATGAATGTGAACAGTGCTTTACGACTTTTACGATTTCGAAGGTCTTATCGTATAGTTAGCGCTAACCTGATGCCAGAGTTTATCAAGTTGCTCAAACCTTATTTGGACTAACGATCGTAAGAACAGTCAGGACTCAGGACCAAGTTGTAATGTGCCTTCTGAAGCAGGGCGATGATGACGTGCAGACATTGTGGCCATCCTTCCTAAGACTAACCCCTTTGGTTGCTCTCATTATTTACAAATCAGTTAGTACATCCGGTAACTACAATGACAGGAGTATGTATAATACCAAAGACTTTTGTCAGCCCTCGCTGCCACCACTGCGTTACCCAGATGGAACACTGGCTCACAAAGCCCAAGAGAAAGCGGATATGCTCGCAGACCTCTTTGCGGCTAATTCCCGGGTCGACGACCGTGGCCTGCAGCCCCCCGCCATCGCCAACTGTGGCCACACAATGCCTGATATTGTTATCAGGCAATGTGATGTACGGGCAGTGCTGCGGTCACTCGACACGCGGAAAGCCAGTGGCCCTGGCATTCCGGCGGTGGTGCTACGAAAATGTGCAGCTGAGTTGTCTCCAGTATTAACGCGTCTGTACCGCCTGTCATACTCTTCAGGGCTCGTGCCGGAGGTCTGGAAGGAGGCGAACGTACAACCGATCCCCAAGAAAGGGGATCGGTCCGATCCAGGCAACTATCGACCCATAGCTGTCACCTCAGTCATTTGCAAGGTGCTTGAGCTCCTTATAAATAAGCAGCTCATGCAATTCCTAGAGGATCACTCGCTAATCAATGATCGACAATACGGCTTCAGGCCAAAGCGATCAACGGGTGATCTTCTGGCATTCGTAACGCATGTCTGGGGTGGGGCTATGGAAAGGCACGGCGAGTCCTTGGCTATTAGCCTGGACATCGCCAAAGCCTTCGATAGGGTCTGGCATGCTTCGCTCCTTTCCAAGCTTCCGGCATATGGTCTACCTCCTCAACTGTGCAGCTGGATTGCCAATTTTTTAAACGAGCGCCGAGTGCGGGTCCTCTGCGATGGCCAGGCTTCTCGCTTCTTGCAAGTGAATGCCGGGGTACCGCAGGGGTCCGTACTATCACCAACTCTCTTTCTTCTGCATATCAATGATATGCTATCCCTCGGGAACATTCATTGCTATGCAGATGACAGCACACTGCACGGGAGTTACTCGGTTCGTCCGACGGCGGGGCGATCTGAGATTGAGGAGGAGAGACGACGACTCGTGGCTGATCTCGACCGTAACCTCGACAGTATCTCTCAATGGGGTACCGAGAACCTGGTCGAGTTCAATGCCCGCAAAACACAGGCGTGTGCATTTACTGCGAAGAAATCCCCTTTCCTTCCCCTACCCTCTCTTCAGAATGCATTATTACCAATGAAGGACAACCTTGATATCCTTGGCATAGACGTTCGTCGAGAGCTCAATAATAAAAACTACATCGAAAGATGTATAGGGCTAGCTTCGCGGAAACTAGGAATACTGAATAAGGTAAAGAGATTCTTTACACCGGACCAGAGGTGTCTGCTGTACAAGACGCAGATTAGACCCTGCGTCGAATACTGCTCTCACCTCTGGGACGGCTCCGCGAAGTATCTGCTGGACGCTCTCGACGCTATGCAGCGACGGGCTATCCGTATTATAGATTGTCCGGAGGTAACGGGAAGCCTTGAGCCGCTAGTTCAGCGCCGAACAATAGCTTCCTTGGCCGCATTCTACCGTATTTACCACGGCGAGTGTTCTGAAGAGCTCTTCAATCTGATCCCACCCTCTTCCTTCCGATCCCGAACGACTCGTGCCGGGCAGAGATGCCACCCCCACACAGTGGATAGCATGTTCGCGAGAACCGAACGTTTTAAACGTTCGTTTCTCTGCCGAACGATAGTGGCCTGGAACGCCCTGCCTGTGCACGTGTTTCCTCCCACATATAATCCTGGGTTCTTTAAGCGGAGCGTGAAGAGGCACATCAGTAGGTCGTCAAGTTGAGGGCCACTCTCAATAGTAATGTGTGCTGTGAGAGTGGCCCACAATCGCTAGACGTCGTCACGACTTACCACCAGGCGGGCGGCGTCAATTTGGCGAACCAAATATAAAAAAAAAAAAAAAAAAAAAAGACTGCATTTTAATAAATTTCAGTTTGGAATGTTAGTGAACACAAGACCTCAATTAGCTTGCAGCGCTGCGGTTAATCCCGTTTAATGATGCAAACATTTACGAAAATCATAACTCTTTTTACCATCTTCATACCATAACCAACATGCAGACAGCAATTATTTATTATTCATATAACGGGCAGCTAGATATACAGGTATTAACTCTGTACAATCTTGTTGTTGAGAACTATGCAAAGAGTGTGTCTGGGTTTGATATGTAAACACAAGTTACTAGCATTTTAGTTAATCACTAGATAAACTAAAGTATTTACGTACAAGGGAATTCACGTCAGTAAGTAGTAGAACTATCTCAAGTCTAGGAATAGCAAGACTTATAGCCACTAGGTTACTTGTGCCCTGTAGGTACGGGGGGTTTATTGCGTTGTTTCGAACTACAAGCATCGAAGCGTGGTCAATTTTAGATTTCCGTGGCGTTGTTTGACAGCTGAATTATAGTATCCCATTAAAGCATACAAATAACTTACATTGTAAGATACAGATAGTCCGTAATGATGGCGAGTCGGGACGATTTGTATGGCAGAATAGTGCACGCATTAGATTTGTGGGGAGAAAGGTTTAGTTGTGTTGCCGCGAGGGTTATTAAAGCAATGTATTCATCGGAGCGCAATTCTCGGGGATAGCTGTATAGACGGTTTACCCGCATAGCGTACATTACAATACAGGGCTCTTTTTTCATTAAATATTCAAAGCTATTGAGAAGTTTTACTCATATATGAGTTGTAACTCTATATCCATTAGTTAATAAATAACGGTAAATGACGAAAAGATCCTAAATTATTTCATTTGTTAAACCGATATAATCTTTTCATAATCCACCGAGACTTTTCCCAATACAGTTGGGGTCGGCTTTACAATCTAACTGCGATGAACTTCGATATTTTCCGTGGAGCGACTGCCATCTGACCTCCACAACCCATGGGCAATATCAAAGTTCTCCAGTTAGACCAGTCGGATATTGTTTTAGAGCTCCAAATACCCGTAACGACTGCCATAGTTGTTCGTATGGTAACCGGGACCGACGGCTTAACGTGCTCGAGGCACTCAGGGGTCTTAAGAATTGGTCATCCATTCTAAGACCGGCCTGTAATAAGTTTAAAATAGTAGTGAAAAAACGTTTGATGAAGAAAGGCTATTATAATGTAGACGAATATCTTAATGATAAAAATGCATCGTACAATACATTTGTAACACAATGTAAACAAAACATTATTAAAAAAGAAAATGGATAATCTACCTGAGTTTCTTGCTGGTATCTTCTCAGGAGAACCAACTTACCGAACCAGCGAAAGAATCATTTTCAAATGGTTATTTATGTAATTAATTTAGTACCTATTTTTATAATAGTGCTATAAATTGTAAAATTTTGACATTCATATGTGCTCTTTATGTGCCTAAACTGAATAAATGAAATTGATTCTTTGATTGATTCTTTGTGTAGATGTTGCTTAACCTTTGCAATATGTTAGCCTACTTGCCTACCAATGAGCCACGAGTCCAGGAGCCCCTCTTGCTCCAAAATCTTATAGAAAAGTTTGAACAGATTATCGAAGTCGTGATTGAAGCCGCTATAACCCCTGTAGGTAGATATTAGATAGCTTAGGCGCCAAAATGTAACAATGTATTATTTAAATGAAAGCAAATTTTAAGCTTGCATATTTTATTTGACAGAAGGCCGTCGTAATAGCTATCTATTCCTAAGCATGTCGTGTCATTTAATCTTATTGTCATCCATGCCATTTGAATTTTCAATGCATGCGCAACGAACCATTCTTATATCCATGCGGCATGTTTTATGATTATGGTTCTTATTTATTGAATAACTTATTGACAATGTCTGATTAATACCCGCGATAGCTCAAACTATCCATTCAAACACCTATTTGAAAGTTTGAAATAGATACTACCACAGGATGTGTTAAAGACTAGCTAGTATGGCCGCGACTCCACTTGCGTGAAATAGTTTCCTAGTTTCCAATCCCACGGGAACACAGTTCAGTAATATTAAAAAGCAACACTTTTTTCTGTTTTTATAAACTTTTTATACCGCCCACACCATTGATATAGGTATGTATATCAAAGGCCCACACACATTTTTTGATAAATTCAAATTAAAGGTCGATTCACACATATCAGTGAAGTCTCAGTTCCGACACAGTACCTACCGGCACAGTTCAGTATTAGTGCTAAATATTCTTTAATACATTTTCTATGAACATGTCAGTGTCAGTGAGATTGACGACTGAGTCGTATTTGACACTGACATTTAGGGATGTGTTCATAGAAAATGTATTAAACAATATTTAGCACTGATTAATCAATGACACTGAACTGTGCTGTTTTATTATACCTAAGTAGTTTAGAAGATGGATAAAGCCAGACTCTTGACCTTACATTTCAATATTGAGAAATTATTATGGTCGTCGCAACAGATTGTTGAAATAAACTAACTATTATCAGTCGAGCCGAACCCACGTTGGGTACCAGGTTGATGTTAACATTTACTCAAAATGTATCTCTTCATTTTTGAACATTTCCGTCGAGACCGGTTGAAATGTGGTTTCGGTATATGTATAAGTAAAAAAGGGAAGATTTTTAAAACATCGCATTTGTGGAGTCCCAAAATAAAGTTTATAGTCAGTATGCGTGGGTAGCATGGCGGTCTTTATTTTATAAAAAAAAAGTAAAAATAATCTTTTTCCGTTCATAACTTGAAGAGATCATTCGACATGTCGTGCGGGATCCGAACCGCCTCGGCTCTTAAGATCATACAATGTAACGTTTATTAATGATACGCGATTGTAATTTAAATAATTCGACACCCAAATTTTAAACAGATACTTTAAATTTATATTAAATGATACGAATATATTGCTGTTTGTTGAAGTTTGTTGTTTGTTTTTTGTTGAATTATAAGTGACTTACGACCGAATACTGAAACGTCACTCAAATATTTAGCTGTTTAAATGTTTGAGCAGCCCTTAAACTTAGTTTTCATACGTAAACGTCACTTTTGAGTACCTGAATATTTGAGTGACGTTTTAGTATTTAGCTGTTAGACACAATATGATCTGCAGTACCTACCTACTACTACAATATTTGAATTATTAGAACAAATAGGTATACCTACAGCTGTTCCCCGCAGCCGCAAGGCATGTCTGCTCCATGTCATACACATCCTGGGGTTATACTTCCGAAGGCGTGTATGACATGTCAAAATACCGCATGGCATTTCACAAACATTTCACCCAAATTATAGGAAGTGAGTCAATGATAGGCACGTGCATTACAGGCATTGAAAATTAAATAGGTACATAGGTAGATAGTTTCAAAATTCTGATTCGATCTCATTCATTCACCTCACTAATATTTCCCATTTCCGTTGTTCGTAACCTCTACCTTGCACATCATACTTAAATGTGTGCATAAAGAACCTTAGGCATTCGTTCAAATCAAAATTAAATTAAATACTTAATATTACGATTAATGAATAACATATTTATTTGATATTGATTAATGTCATGTTTATAAAAGTACCTTCGAAAATAATGCATAATAAAAATAAATGAAAATAAATACCAAGAATAACCGTTAACTTTAAAAGATAGACATTGATGCCGGGCCCGGGGCGGTGTATGGTGCGGCAGGCAGGGGTCCAGTGGGGGCGAAGCGGAGTCTAGTGTGGGTGGTGTGGGTCGATTCGCCGGCCAGGGAGACCCTTAGCAACGGCGTTGCCGCGGCCGCCCGCAACATAGTCATGGGGCCCGCCTGGGACCAACCACCCCAGTAGGCTGCCCCACATGTTGCGCATAATCCTGTTGTGGGGTCGCCGCTCCGGGTGGTAACCGGTGTGGGGTAGCAGCGGCCTTGCATCAGGGGGGTTTGGGAGCCCTTCCGTCCGGCGGGTCGGCTCCGACCTAACCACACGGTTCTAGACGAAGCTAGCCTCTGCACTTTGTCACTTACTGCCGCACCAAATATCGCCCTGTCTTCACGCTTCCCCATATTTCACAATGACAGTGCAACAAGAGAATAGACGGTACACAGCGGCCCCTAGAAACCCCACAAAGTTGACTTCGTTTGAGGTGGAGTTCGCGAATATCCGCGGACTCCATGCAAACCTCGATACCGTCCACCATCACCTGGAGTCGGCACGGCCTTCTGTGATGTTCCTAACGGAGACACAGATACGCCGCCCTGACGACACGTCGTACCTCTGTTACCCGGGCTATATCATTGAGGAACAATTCCGCGATAAAGCCGGAGTGTGCGTGTTCGTTAGGGCGGATGTTTGCTGCCGCCGGTTGCGCTGTCTGGAGAACCCCTCCTACTCCGTCCTTTGGCTGCACGTGGATCATGGCTCCATGAGCCAGATCTACGTGTGCGTCTACCGCTCCCACACAGGGGACACTGGGACAACAAGGCTTTTCGAATACCTCAGCGAGATGGCTGACGATGCGCAGGTGCGGTTCCCGAACGCTGACCTGGTTTTCCTGGGGGACTTTAACGGTCATCACGTTGAGTGGCTGGGGTCCCTTAGGACCGATCATGCGGGACGAACCGCCCATGCATTCGCTCTCTCCCACGGGCTGACCCAGATGGTACGGGGGATCACCCGGATACCTGACAGGTCAGACCACACGCCCGCCTTGCTGGATCTACTGCTGACGAGTCGCCCAGCCGAGTACAGTGTGTCGGTACGCGCCCCACTGGGCACATCCGACCACTGTGGGGTGCACGCCAGCTTCCAAGTGCCACCGCCTGCTCGTGCTGAACAAATGACTCGACGACTATGGCACTACTCGTCGGCAGACTGGGACGGTCTCCGCGATTACTTTGCGTTCGTCCCGTGGAGCCAGCGCTGCTTTGTAGGGAAGGCGCCTTCGGATAGCGCTGCTGCCATTGCTGGCGAGATCAGTCTAGGGATAGAATATTATATCCCTTTCACTGATGTCGCCAGCATCCGCAAAGCTCGCCCCTGGTTCGGGCGTGAATGTGCCGAGGCTGTCCAGAAAAAACAGTCGGCATATCGCGCCTGGGTCAGGGCTCGGGCGGCACGTGACCCGAACGTGAACCGCCTCAAAGCAGCGTACAATCGGGCCACTAGGTTCAGCAAGAGGGCCTTCAAGAGAGCGGATGCCCAGCGCGTCGCGCGGCTTGGTCAGGAGCTCACATCCCATCCCACGGGCAGCCGTGGATACTGGCAACTGGCCAAAGCCGTACAGTAAAATTTTTGTCAACCCTCGCTGCCACCACTGCGTTTTCCTGATGGATCACTGGCTCACAAAGCCCAAGAGAAGGCGAACATGCTCGCAGACCTCTTTGCGGCTAATTCCCGGGTCGATGACCGTGGCCTGCAGCCCCCCGCCATCACCAACTGTGGCCACACTATGCCTGATATTGTTATCAGGCAATGTGATGTACGGGCAGTGCTGCGGTCACTCGACACGCGGAAAGCCAGTGGCCCTGACGGCATTCCGGCGGTGGTGCTACGAAAATGTGCTGCTGAGTTGTCTCCAGTATTAACGCGTCTGTACCGCCTGTCATACTCAACAGGCCTCGTGCCGGAGGCCTGGAAGGAGGCGAACGTACAACCGATCCCCAAGAAAGGGGATCGATCCGATCCAGGCAACTATCGACCCATAGCTGTCACCTCAGTCATTTGCAAGGTGCTCGAGCTTCTTATTAATAAGCAGCTCATGCGATACCTGGAGGATCACTCGCTAATCAATGATCGGCAATATGGCTTCAGGCCAAAACGATCAACGGGTGACCTCCTGGCATTCGTCACGCATGTATGGGGTGAGGCTATGGAAAAGTTCGGCGAGTCCTTGGCTATTAGCCTGGACATCGCCAAAGCTTTCGATAGGGTCTGGCATGCTTCGCTCCTTTCCAAGCTTCCGGCATATGGTCTACCTCCTCAACTGTGCAGCTGGATTGCCAGTTTTTTAAACGAGCGCCGAGTGCGGGTCCTCTGCGATGGCCAGGCTTCTCGCTTTTTGCAAGTGAATGCCGGGGTACCGCAGGGGTCCGTACTGTCACCAACTCTCTTTCTTCTGCATATCAATGATATGCTTTCCCTCGGGAACATTCATTGCTATGCAGATGACAGTACATTGCACGGGAGTTACTCGGTTCGTCCGACGGCGGGGCGATCTGTGATAGAGGAGGAGAGACGACATCTCGTGGGTGATCTCGACCGAAACCTCGACAGTATCTCCCAATGGGGTGCCGAGAACTTGGTCGAGTTCAATGCCCACAAAACACAGGCGTGTGCATTTAAAGCGAAAAAATCCCCTTTCCTTCCCCTACCCACTCTTCAGAATGCAATATTACCAATGAAGGACAATCTAGACATCCTTGGCATAGACGTTCGTCGAGAGCTCAATAACACAAAATACATTGAGAGATGTATTGGGCTAGCTTCGCGGAAACTAGGAATACTGAACAAGGTAAAGCGATTCTTTACACCGCACCAGAGGTGTCTGCTGTACAAAACGCAGATTAGACCCTGCGTTGAATACTGCTCTCACCTCTGGGACGGCTCCGCGAAGTATTTGCTGGACGCACTCGACGCTATGCAGCGACGCGCTGTTCGCATTATAGACTGTCCGGAGGTAACGGGAAGCCTTGAGCCGCTAGCCCAGCGCCGAACAATTGCTTCCTTGGCCGCGTTCTACCGTATTTACCACGGTGAGTGTTCTGAAGAGCTCTTCAACCTGATCCACTCTCCCTTCCGATCCCGAACAACGCGTGCCGGGCAGAGATGTCACCCTCATACCGTGGAAACCGTCTTCGCGAGAACCGAGCGTTTTAAACGATCGTTTCTCTGCCGAAGGATGGTGGCTTGGAACGCCCTGCCTGCGCACGTGTTTCCTCCAACATATAACCCTGGGCTCTTTAAGCGAAGCGTGAAGAGGCACATTACAGGGTCGTCAAGTTGAGGGCCACTCTCTATAGTATTCCTGTGTACTGTGAGAGTCGCCCTCAATTGCCAGACGTCGCCTCAGCTTACCATCAGGCGAGTGGCGTCAATTTGTCGACCTAAATATAAAAAAAAAAAAAAAAAAAAAAAAAAAAGACACCTACTACATATTTGCTGTCGGGGACTTGGTTTTAGAACTTTTAGAGAGAAACAATTCTGCTTTGCAAATCATTTTGCGAAACTTTAGCCGTGTACGTAGCGCATGCAACAGAAGCTCTCAAAATATCCCCTTTTTGCAACATTTTACCTTATTTATGAGCATACCAACGCTCCTAAATATTTAAGATATAGATAGCAGATTCGTTGCTTTCAAATATAGAAATATTATAATCAACTAAGTCGCTTCCGTCCGTAAGTATGCTTAGATCTATAAAACTACGCAACGGATTTTGATGCGGTTTTCACCAATGGGTAGTCCTCGAGGAAGGTTTTTGTGTATATAATTTGTCAAGCGGGCGAAGCCGCGGGCGTCCTCTAGTATCGTATATTTTAGTTGTCGATCAAGCATTGGCTTAAGCTTTGTTGGCCACTTCGCATATGGGTATGAAGTTTGTGGGACTTTGCCGACTTGTTGAAATGTCAGTACAACTTTAAGTGGTGTGTCAACACTAAGTCTTCGCCTTTACGCATGGCTTCCATGACGTGTTTGTTGATATTTGGTGCATAGTGTAATACAAAACGTATTGTAGAAAGTGATGAACTTCAAAGCACATTTTCAAACTATTTTTTTAGACAAGCATCGAATAAGACTCGTCACATAGTTTTTAAAGGAGTTTATTTAGAACAGAATGCAGTTTTCAACTAATTTTCGAATTCTTAAAAGATAAATGAATAATCTGAAACCGTGTCTAGACAGCAATACGTTTTAACATTAGGTAGGTTTTTAAGAAATATCGTTTTACAAGAATATTCACTATAAGGAAAAAATCGTGTGCAAATGGTATTTTGTATAAATTGATTACACCCCATTAAACCCGTTAATAAAGCCGCCTGTCATCCGTGCCGCTCGACAAGGAACACTTTACGTGTAGGCAGGTATAATGTTACAAAGTTGCAACAATGTAACGTATGAATGAGCGGGTGCGGCGGTGCAGGCGCAACAGACTATGCAGACACGACGCGACGGCCAACGGCAGACACCCGACAAATTACTAACTTGTCTCGAGACCAGTAACGGTAAGACATTTTTATACGTGATAAATGTAAGGTGACCACTATTTAATTGGAATCGAGGTTCTTAAGAAGAAGTATGACAATACATGTCTGGCATCTTATGAAAGAAAGGTGGTTAGCAAATTTTTTACTTTTAGATCTGCATCACGAAGAAGTGACGACTTAAGTGTTGTCGTTGCCTGCATTTGGAGGACCTGCTAATCTTTTAGCAGGTACGATACCCTGACAAATGTATTTCAAAGTTCCCGAAGACGAAGGTTCTTCCTTCATCCTACGAACGTGACCAAGAAAACGACAAGCAAAGTGGCAAAATGCAGCCGTATTAAACAGAAATGTCGGTACATGAAAGAGAATTGAAAAAACTAACTCGGGCCAGAGCGACCAAATTTTATTTGGCGGACATTAGTCGCCTAAACCTTGCTTGATTGATTACAGATTCTAATAATGTATTTACAAATTATACGAGTATATAGATGCCCCATAAGTCGACGTCAAGCCGAAACCGGGTGATCCTCGCAGTATTTTGCTAACTTTAGTCATAGTAGTATTTTTTTAATTTGAAGCGGTATGAACTATGAAGTCTGCCGAGACTGCTTGTAAATTGTAAAATTACTCTTCTCATCTCACTCAAACTAGAAACTTCTTCGAAAAGCGAGATAGAGAAAGCCCTGGAGCCACAATACCAATGTTAACGAAGCACTAAAAGTTTGATAAAAAAGTAGTGTTTGCAAAAAAAATATTGGCATCAATTTAAGAAAAAAGTTAGCGACATACCATTTTGAAATCCGCCATTTTGAAATGCGCCAACTTTTGAAGTTACTTGCCAATCGCGCATAGTACTTTTTTTCAGCATAGTCGGTTAAAACTGGAGGGTATACAGAAGCTATATTCAGTAATCATTCAATCAATTAAAAAAAAGGTATAAAAACCAAAATATGTAGCCACGGGAGTGAAAAGATCATCATAAGCTGTAGATTTTCTCGACTTTTTTTAAACTGCTATATTTTTTTAAATACATGACATGTTTTTTTTTTTATTTTTTCTGATAACCCTTATGACTTGGCCTTATCACCCGGTTCGCCTTGACGTCGACTTATGGGACATCCTGTCTGTATGTTCTTCTATTTATTTGTGTTGAGGTGTTACTTAAACATTGTTGGACTGGTTTTATTGAAATTTGCTCCGGGGCCGGAATAGTGCAATAACTTGGGCAGATAACTTAATTTCCCATCTGTAGATTCCTAGCAAAGCCGAGTGCATCAGATAGTTGAAGTGTATGATCGTAGAGCGAGTCATTACACGCCAACAGCTGGTGATCGTGCTCACCCACGGATTGACGGGCGGATATTCGTGACACGTTGTACTTATATAAACCGTTTATTTGCCGTAAACAGCCTTCAGACGAGACGGAATAAAATGTGCCAATTAGTGGCTTGCATTGCCACTACGTGCATTGATGTGTACGCACGCATTATAAGGCACTGCACAGATTTTAAAGTCTAGTTTAGCGGGTACACACAAAACATAGATGACATACTATTATACATCTGAACATTCGTCATGAATCACTCTATATTGAAGAAAATCGCATCAAATACGTTATCAAAAACGCGAAAGACGCCTGAGTGAAATGTGACACAAACTCAGGGTCTGTTATGTAGATATGTACGAAGTTACTGAAATAAAAAGGTAGCTAACGTCTCAAGATCCTGTGAAGGAATAAGTACATGGTAGGCAAAACAAATGGTTAAAAAAGGGCAATTAATTATAAATAAATAAGTAAATAAATATATTTTTAATAAAATTTTGGACATTCTCACACAACGTCATCAAGCCCAAACTAAGCTATAAGCTTGTGCTATGGGATCTAGACGAGTGATAAACTTACTTATACATATACTATAAATAAATACTTACACAACATACATAGAAAACACTCAAACTCCGAAATAAACATTTGTGGATCACACAAATATTAGATTCGACCCGGGAATCGAACCCGAGACTCCGGAGTGGAATGGAAAAACGATGCACTACCGACCATTCCACCGAAACAGTTAATATTAACTGTGCATGAAACATTTTACTAACGTTACGATTCTTAAATATTATTTACTCAACCTGAAGCATTTTATTTATTTTTAGTATCTACCTATACAATACAACATATATGGAACTAATTATATAAGATGTAAACGTCACCGTCTGGGCCCTTCGCCTTAATGGCAGGGCATCATTCGGCCAGGGTCTAATACCGCGACGGGAAATAAAACGAGTGCGCAAATTGTTTTAAATGGACAGGTTCGCGCCCGCCTGACCTACAGACACCGACTTATTGCCCAAAAAGAACAAACATTTATCACGTTTTAGAGTACCGTAGGCGTAACTTATGAGCCTAATAAATTGTAGATTTTACATTTGAATGTAAGTATTACATTATAATACTTTTTTAAACTTTCGCGTTTTGTAATCATTATAAACTTAAGACAAACGGGTCTTTTACGCGATTATTAAGGTATATACATACCTCTTTATTACCCGACGTTTCATGTTCCACGGCTCTTGTAACAGGGTCGAAACGTCGGGTAATAAAGAGGTATGTATATATCTCAATAATCGCGTAAAAGACCCGTTTGTTTTAAGTTCATAATTAAATTATAATAAACTCAATCACTCATATTGCTTGCCTCAGCGACAATTCTTTACCGAATACGAGTTGCTAACAAACCCTAGCGTGACCAATAAACGTGAATTACGAATACCCTTAACATAAGTTATATTCAATTTATAATTTTATTTTGCTCATAAACTTTACAAGAATAATTCACCAAAACTTAACTTTTTATGACTAAAATACCCGCCATCTTCAAGCGAAACAAAATAAATAAAGAATAATATTATTTTTAATGAGCAAACGCTCAAGAATTTTATATTATAATCATAAATACTTATAATAAACCAGTCGCAATCGAGCGTCTGTCTTTATATATCACGCAAATCTCCGAAAGTCTCTGTAAGGGATTAGCTTAGTAAGGGATCATTTTATACACACCCATGGGTGTAGGCCCTGGACAAAGGATGACAGCTGAGGAGTTAAATGAATAATGTTGTGCGCGATATAAGCTATACCATGCGACCAGAGCAGCGGGCATCAAGTAGTCTATACTAATATTATAAAGAGGTAAGATTTTATTGTTTGTTTGATTCAGTACAAATACAACGCGGAATGTTGGCACTCGAATACTATATAGGTAATTATTACAAATTTCATCTATAAAATAAACAAGATTGTACATTGATGGTTGACATAGAATATATTTGCTGGACGCACTCGACGCTATGCAGCGACGCGCTGTTCGCATTATAGACTGTCCGGAGGTAACGGGAAGCCTTGAGCAGTGGCTCAAGGCTTCCCGTTACCTCCGGGCGCTGGGCTAGTGAGCCCAGCGCCGAAAAATTGCTTCCTTGGCCGCGTTCTACCTTATTTACCACGGTGAATGTTCTGAAGAGCTCTTCAACCTGATCCCACCCTCTCCCTTCCGATCCCGAACAACGCGTGCCGGGCAGAGATGTCACTCTCATACCGTGGAAACCGTCTTCGCGAGAACCGAGCGTTTTAAACGTTCGTTTCTCTGCCGAACGATGGTGGCTTGGAACGCCCTGCCTGCGCACGTGTTTCCTCCAACATATAACCCTGGGTTCTTTAAGCGAAGCGTGAAGAGGCACATTACTGGGTCGTCAAGTTGAGGGCCACTCTCTATAGTATTTCTGTGTACTGTGAGAGTCGCCCTCAATTGCCAGACGTCGCCTCAGCTTACCATCAGGCGGGTGGCGTCAATTTGTCGACCTAAATATAAAAAAAAAAAAATTCGTAATAATTAATACAGGCGCATCAATGTACAGCGCCGTTGTCGCATCCCTCGAGAGTCAGCAAGCGGAATAGGAACTTAGTACGGCGCGCGGTTGAAGCGCAATGACCGAGGTGAAGAGGTGCCGTTTTTAAAGCACTGATCGGTAATCTAGGTATTTTTGATCTACTAGTAGTTACATTATCCCTGAGTAACATAAGACTTTTATTCCAGGAATGTGTTCCCACGGGAATCGGGAACGAGACGTCTATAATTATTACGCGAGCCGCGGTGATCTGCTGGTTACAAATATGTACAAACTTACAGACAGACTACATGTAATATAATTGAGACTTCTTTCTTTAGTTACAACTTCAGCTTGGCAATATTTTAAAGGTTTATGATGGCAGCAAGGTTAAAAATATTATTTGGCTTCAACTAATTAGTCACGTCAAAGCGAAATGGAGTTATAATTCATTTGTAATTTTACTCGACATCAGATAATGGATCCTTAAGTTTCGTCTGTTCCTTTTAGTTTCAGAATACAAATTATCGGTGGTGTATGTTTTTTGAGACATCAGAATTTTATCTCTTTTTTGTACTCGCTGTTGTTTGGCACTTGGTGGAACTTGTAACACATTTGAAAGAACTCAGTCATGTAGTAGCATATTGCAGTTCATACAGACTAATTGAAGGTCCAGAAATTCGCCCATTCGATAACCACACATCCGAGAAGAAGGGAAAGAAACTCGGCGAGGGTCATGCATGATAGCTGATGCTGCTTTTATTCGTACATTTACCTTTTAATTAACGGAAGAAACTTCTACATCTCTTTTTAATATCCTAACCTATAAAGCAATATCACTTAAAGCTACATATTTTTAGATTTTTTTAAAAGTAATACTGTTATTTTGGATTTCAAATAAGAGGATATTTTTACAAACTGAACAGCTAAATCTATATTGACAATTTTTTTGACGATTTTAATTTATTTGAAAATTATTACCTACTAATAATAGTTTTAATTTCTTAAATTTGCTATCCATCCAAAGGTTGTCTGGAAGTGATCGCTTTTAGCCTCCATTTGTACTTTTCTTAAGTGATATCTCCTTTTTGTATGTTCTCCATGTTGTGTACAATAAAGTGTATTTGAATTGAATTGAATAGTATCAAAAGTATTGTAATAAGTGCTTACCGGCTCGACGTCCCCTTGGCTCTCCTTGCCGAGACCTTCGCCCTTATTCCAGCCCATTTTCTCTAATATCTTGAACCCTTTGTTGTCTTCAGCTATGGACCTGCCAAATTATAGTATTGGTTAGACGTAAATCATGTATTGCGGTTAACTATCTTGTCTTAAAATGCTTAGACGAGACAATGGCACCGACTGTAAACCGGCACAGCTCATTTGCAGATTTATTGCAGTCGTACTAACTGCATTAAAACAGTATATTTGCAGGTGGAATGCAGTTGGCATACTGTCCGTCTGTCTAGTACTCGTGGACGTCTAAAGCTTGAAACACACTGGTCCTTCACATACGACGTAGGCCACGCGACGTGGGTAACAGAGACACACTGGTCCTACATCTTACGACGTCTGACGTTTACGTTATCTACGCGCTATGACACTTTAAACGTGAGTGATAGCACACGCGAGTCTGGCGCGTTGACGCGTAAGACAGTGTGGTGAATGACCAGTGTGTTCGTTACCATACAAATTGTATAAGCCAGATCCGATTCAGATGTCATAATGGGTGGTATACGTCGCATGTGAAGGACGAGTTTGCCCGTACCTTTATGGTTGAACAGTAGACCTCGCGAACATTAAAAACATTTGTTTTAAATCAAGGAATATTTATGTCAAATTTCGTGGAGATTGGATAAAAAATGTGGCCGCTAGCCTATAACACACATACAGATAGACGAGACGGACGAAAGCAAAATTGTACAGTCTCGAAATGTAGTCGCCGAACGAGTGAATCGTTTCGAGACCCGCAGCATCACTCGCGTGAAAAGGATTTAGTAACCAATTCTCACAGAAACACATTCCCGGGGTTAAACGTAGCCTAAGTTACTCCTTATGATATTACCAGCCGTTTCAGAGATTAGCCGGAAAAAACGGTTTTTTTTTATGTCAATATCGTTTAAACTTTCATATGTATAAAGTGCAAAGTTGTTAATTTAAAATTACAAACTGACACTTCAATTGTATTTATTTGTCTACATAGAAACGAAACTTCATGAACGACCAAACGTCAAAACGGCCATCATGGTGCTAATAGAGTTAAGGGACGGGCAAACTCATCCTTCACGTGCGACGTACACCACGCATTATGACATCTGAACAGGATCTGGCCTATACAATTAGTATGGTAACGAACACATTGGTCATTCACCACGCTGTCTTACGCGTCACCGCGCTAGATTCGCGTGTTCCCATGTTATCCCACGTGTACGACGCTGCCACATTCGTCGTTCAACTTCATTAGTTAATTGTATGTTACTTACGTAGCCATATCACTAGATTGTGTCTTCTCAGAGTGATGCGTCGACCCCACAGCTTCCCTCCTAGCATGTGCCCTATCGTTATAAGGTTTCTCTTCTATAGCCAACATTGGTTTAGCATATTTGTTCTTCAGTCTTGCTAGTTCTAACTCGTGTTGTTTCTTGACGCTGCATGTCCGGGTGTACGCGGTTTTCTTCTCTTTTTCTAACGCTGTAAGAGTTATTTATTATTGAACTAGCTTTTCCCACTTGACGAATTTTATACACAAACTTTCCTCGAGAACCACTCTATCCATTGGTGATAACCACATCAAAATCCGTTGCGTAGTTTTAAAGATCTAAGCATACATAGGGACGAAGCAACATTGTTTTTTATGTACTATGTTATGATTATGATAAGTGAAAGTAAAAAGTCTACAAGTGACAGAATAGTTTAGATCCCGATTAAAGTTATAATATAAATAAATCAATATTTTTGGACATCCTCACACAACGTCATCTAGTCCAAACTAAGTTATAAGCTTGTGCTATGGGATCTAGACAACTGATAAACATACTGACTCGTATATATTTCTGAATACACTAGTACGGTGTCTTGCGCGGTGCTTCGCGTCGCACCACGCCATAGGTTTTGGCCTATAACTTTGACCCCTTAGGGATAGGTAAAATTTTTTGGCTCCAGATCGAGGGCTATCCATAGAGGGGTCAACCATCATTGGAGCATAAGCAGTTCTCGAGAGCTAAGGGGGGACAAAAATTACATTCCCCATTTCTATATATCGACTAGGGGCGCTGGTGTGAAATGTATGGGGAATACGAAAACGTATTTCGAGCAAATTAACGTAAGATACACAATATACAATAGTAAACACCCAAACTCCGAAACAAACATTTCTGGATCACACAAATATTTGATACGACCCGGGAATTGAACCCGACCCGAAGCAGTCATATAAAACCACTTTATGACAGCTCTTGTAGCTAAATGGATAGACTATAACCTACCTTCCATCAACAGTCCAGGTTCACAGTGCCCGCATGTATCATTTCCTTGATGAATATGACACAATAATTTAGTTTCCCCGAGTTGTAGTGTACTGCCGTGAACAATCTAAAGAAAAAGAATACTTTAGTAGATACTTGGTAGTCAATAGCTTGCGTTTAATGTCAGTAGACTCAGTAGTGTAGTAGACCAGCCTAAGACATAGCATAAAGATTTTTAATTTTTATCGTTGCTCAAATAATTCACAAACATTATTCACCGAGCCCATTCCCAACTCGGTTGGGTCGGCTTTCCAGTTTAACTGCGATTCGGTTGAACTTCGATATTTTCCGTGAAGCGACTTCACAACCCATGGGCGATATCGGAGTTCTGTAGTTAGACCGGTCGGATTTTTGATTTAGGGCTACAACCACCCCTAACGATTACGGGGACCGACGGCTTAACGTGCTTTCAGACGCACAGAGCGGTCTCAATGTCTTAAGAAATGGTCATCCATCCTCAGACCGGACTGAGTCGATGTTGCTTTGCAATGTGTTACCATTGTCAGTTATCACTAGACTACGAGCCCCTCTCAAAAAATTCACAATCAATAACCATTTTATTACAGAATTAAACTTTATTTAGTTTTAAAATTATTATGATGGCGTCTGATCTAGTAAATTTTCTAACTCACTTCTAGTATAACTTCGAATAATACCTAACTACTGAATATGCACTATCAATGAAAAAGTACCAAAATATGCAATAACTCTTTAAAAATAGGATAACATGCCATTGCATATGCAAACATGTAAATGCTATATGCATCTCATCTGATTTCTAGTAATTAACCTACAATAGAAATTTAATCTGTTGAATATGTGGCCCAACGGACCAACAAACTATGTACTGGTAAAAGCCTGCCCCCTCGTGATTACGCCGACGATAGACACGCCGACTATAATATGTATAACATATATAGAATTTATAACTTCCACGTTTTAAAGTTGGTTAATAGCCTGACATCAAATACCAACCTCCATCGGCTCACTAATTATTTGACTCTCAGACATGCGGCTACCGTTGAGAATGCTTCCATTCTTGGATCCAAGGTCTACCGCCATGTAGGCGCGACGAGATGTGTCGTATATTATGTTCATATGTGTCTGTAACAAACATTTGTATTGTTCACATTTTCGTTGCATTTAATCAACATTAATGTAAGCCGTCGGAGTTGGTGTCTTTACCATACTGTGTTTCTAAGTTCAAAACAGTGATGAACTGTAGCCCTAACTGCGAAAGTACGTCATATCAAAAGTATACCACATCGCTTCACACACTCCCGAATGTATCATTTATGGGCTCATTTATAATGGGTTACGTCCAAAATGGTCGAATGAAAAAAAAATTGATACCCGTTGCCAGTTTTGATGAAATGTGGATGAAAGGCAACAAAATCTTACGTGCCAGCCGTTATTGCACAGCCAATTAAAGTCCTGGGCATCTTGGACTATCTTCATTCAGTCAGACTTAATTTCAGTAAACGGTTGGGTAATAGGTAAGTATGCTTATTGCTGCTTTTCACAGTGATGTAAACTGCAAATCACCGAATCCGAAAAATGGTTAAGAGTCCTCCTATTAAATTTTACCGTTTTCGCTGATTTTACAGACGTGTTTTTACACTGAAAATACTGTATTTTATAAGTTTTAATGCACAACATGAAATATCATTTCAATAATGATCTAATAAGTGAGCTACTTTCTTATTTTTGTCATTAAATTTTGATTAATCGACCTAAAACAATCGGTAGTTTTTCGTATCTTTTGCTGGAAGAGGTCTAGAATATCACAAATTCACTAATCGTTTTGACGTCTAAAAAGTATTACAAAAATACAGTGTATTCTTGTAAAAGTCATCTATCAAATGTATGGATTACTTTTTATCACTTTCATAAAAAAAAATTGAGTAAACAAATATTTAAGTTAGTCAAATTTTAGAGAAAATGGGCAATGAATTGGTTCTTATTTCGGCTACATAAAACTCTCGTTCATAAAATTAAAACAACATAAATAAACCTTGGTTCAAAATCAATCCATTTCCAAAAAAAAAGAAAGCTAAATAATAAAAAATAGGCTGTAAATAATCTTTTAAAAACACCTAAATTTCGCTTTATAATACTCGACGCATGCCTCAAGTAAACAGTCCGCGCCAAGCGCTTACAGGGAGAGGACGTGTCGCTCTGCGCGCCAAAATTCGACGCCGTCTACAGACGAATATAGCGTGGCGTGAGATTTTGATACTTTGGTAATATTAGTTATTATTTTGTGATGATTAGGCTTCTTTTTAAATACAACAAGTGATTATGTAGAATGTATTTATCATTGTTTTTGTTAAAAAAAGCTGTTATATTTTATAAAGCTGGATTACTCACTCACTCACTGACACAATTTTATTGTTCTCCTTGATGGTGGAGGGGAAGGTACCTATGTTTTTTTTGCAGAAATGTAAAGGGGGTTCGGGGACCTAGGGAAAATTCCGAGTTTTTGAGATTTGCCCTCCAGTCCCCCAAGGGGGGCTCCCGAGTAGAGTCAAAATGAGTAATAATTTTATAGAGGTAGTTTTTTATTTTATTTTTTTGTATTGGGTTCGCCAATTTGACGCCACCCGCCTGGTAGTAAGTCGTGACGACGTCAAGCGATTGTGGGTCACTCACAGCACACTATACTATAGAGAGTGGCCCTCAACTTGACGACCTACTGAACCCAGGATTATATGTGCGAGGAAACACGTGCACAGGCAGGGCGTTCCAGGCCAGTATCGTTCGGCACAGAAACGAACGTTTAAAACGTTCGGTTCTCGCGAACATGTACCTACTGTGTGGGAGTGGCATCTCTGCCCGGCACGCGTTGTTCGGGATCGGAAGGAAGATGGGATCAGATTGAAGAGCTCTTCAGAATGCTCGCCGTGGTAAATACGGTAGAATGCGGCCAAGGAAGCTATTGTTCGGCGCTCAACTAGCGGCTCAAAGCTTCCCGTTACCTCCGGACAATCTATAATACGGATAGCTCGACGCTGCATAGCGTCGAGAGCGTCCAGCAAATACTTCGCGGAGCCGTCCCGGAAGTGAGAGCAGTATTCGACGCAGGGTCCAATCTGCGTCTTGTACAGCAGACACCTCTGATGCAGTGTAAAGAATCGCTTTACCTTATTCAGTATTCCTAGTTTCCACGAAGCTAGCGCTATACATCTTTCGATGTAGTTTTTATTATTGAGCTCTTGACGAACGTCTATGTCAAGGATCTCAAGGTTGCCCTTCATTGGTAATAATGCATTCTGAAGAGAGGGTAGGGGAAGGAAAGGGGATTTCTTCGCTGTAAATGCACACGCCTGCAATGTGCTGTCATCTGCATAACAATGAATGTTCCCGAGGGATAGCATATCATTGATTTGCAGAAGGAAGAGTTGGTGACAGCACGGACCCCTGCGGCGCCCCGGTATTGTTCCTCGATACATATATACATAACCGGGGCAACACAGGTAAGGCGTGTTGTCAGGGCGGCGTATTTGTGTCTCCGTGAGAAACGTCACAGCGGGCCGAGCCGTCTCAAGGTATGGTGGACGGCATCGAGGTTCGCATGGAGTCCACGGATGTTGGTGAACTCCACCTAGAAAAGTGAAGCTGTGGGGTTTCCTGGGGCCGCTGTGGAACGTTTACTTATTTCTGTTGCACTGCCATTATAAATTTGAAGAAGAAGCGTGAAGACAGGGCGACATTTGGTGCAGCAGTAATAAGTGACAAAGCGCAGGGGCTAACTTCGTCTGGAACCGTGTGGTTAGGTTGGAGCCGACCCGCCGGACGGAAGGGCTACCAAACCCCCCTGGTGCAAGGCCACCGCTATCCCACACCGGTTACCACCCGGAGCGGCGATCCCACATCAGGATTATGCGCGAGAACATGTGGGGCAGCCTCCTGGTGTGGTTGGTCCCAGGCGGGCCCCATGACTGTGTTGCGGGCGGCCGCGGCAACGCCGTTGCTAAGGGTCTCCCTGGCCAGTGAATCGACCCACACCACCCACACTAGACTCCGCTTTGCCCCCACTGGTTCCATGCCTGCTGCACCATACATGGCCCCGGGCCCGGCGGTGCAGCTGTTGAACCCCTTACGCAACCAGCCTGGGCTGGGTTACTTGTGGGGCTTTAGCACAGTTGCACGGTGGCACCCCCCGGACCAACACCTGATACCCACGTAGGGACCGAAGCCACATCATAGGTACCGTAAATTAACGAGCCTCGTCCGTTGATCAGCAGGTGCGCCACTAGCAGATGAGTTCGCTGGGGCCCTAAATATGTTGGTAGAGCCCCTTTGTATAGAGGAGGTCAAATGATTTTGATTAGGAAAAAAAATTAGCCCTCGCCCCCCCTTTGAGAGTGCAACGACAGAGGAAAGGTAGAGGAGTTTTGATTACGGGATCATACGAGTATAGAGGGTCTTTTCTTGAATTTAAGGAGAGAAAAAAAACACCCCCCCTCCTAGCCCTCTTTTCACCTCCCCCACACAAGACACTATTATTATAAAATGAAAAAAAAAAGATCAAAACCATGTAATCGCCGTACCTACTGGCTGACCACCATCGGTAACTCCGGACTCACGCACAAAATGTGTCAAATACCTAATTCCGCCCGTTTCGATTCTGCATACGGACTCTTAAGTACCGTAGGCGCATTTTTGTTGTTTAACTGGTTTTTCACACTTACGAACATCTCGCTGGAATACGTGAGAGTGTGTGAAGCGATGTGGAATACTTTCGCACTAACATGCACCGCGGTGGCAGACATTCGATATTGTGTTTCGATAAGGCGTAGTTTCGAACTAACGTGCATCGTTTTACGGCACTTTAGGGCTAAAGTTAATCGCTGTAACGATTAGTTTTAATTTTATCCCCTGTAGAGGCTTCGAAACGTCGGATTTAAAAATAAAAAAAATCTCGCTATTTAATCCGTTAAGTTATATTGCGAAAGTGGTACTGATACTAGGTAGCTTGCCAAGTATTAGTTTAGTTGGCGCGTGGCAAAAAAAGGAACTAATTTAATTGTATGTAGTTTTTGTTCTGAAATATAGTTTTTGACGTTTTCCAATGTAATGTATTGGAACGTCAACTTATACTTGGCAACCTGTAGATATGCTTACCCTAGAAACATTAGTATCTCTGAGCAATATGGTGTGTTGTTCGCCCTCCCGTCCGACAGTGCCGCCATCTTTGGTAACAATAAATAAACTGCCCACGCGCAACTTTGGCAACGTTGTCTCTCGAACTATTACGCGCATGCACGGTGGATGATGTCTTGCTATACCTTCTGTGACAAAAATACCATTATTAGATTTTATAGCAATGTAGGTAGTTTAAAATTGAATTTCTTATTGTATTAAATGTCATAGAGTTCTTAAATTAGCTTCAGTGTTTGATGTATTTGCCATATTATCTTGTACCATTATAAATAAGCTGTCGAATTCTTTAATTAAATATATATATATATATATATATATATATTATATATATAATAGTGTCACTAAGAAAATGCACACTATTAAGTTTTAACAGATTTACATTTATTTATTTATTTCAATCTTTATGCACAATGGTGTACAATGGCGGACTTAATGCCATAAGGCATTTTCTTCCAGTCGACCTTGAGGTGATGCAGAAATAATATTCCGGTAGGTGCTCAAGGTTGTGAAATTGTAATCGACAATGGTACTAATACAATTAAGGAACAATTAAAATATTATAACAATATGGGTACATGATATGATTATATAAATATATACAATAAAGAATAGATACCTATATACTGCATAAATACTGTAAATATATATATATATATATATATACTGTACATATATGTACAGTACATTCGTGAACTTTCAATAATGGCTAAACATCGAACTCCTCGATAAAAGTAAATACCCCATTTGCCATCAAAGTTTTTGTCATGACAATTTAAAAGCATAGTATATCTAATCATTTTTATCTTCGTGGATGGTTTTATTATTATACTAGTGGTCGCCCGCGACCTTGTCCGCGTGATTATTGTTCATGTCGCCGTATCTTTATAATTGTATCCTGTGTTATTCTGATGTATAAGCTATATTATTGTAAAGTTTCATCAAAATCCGTTCAGTAGTTTTTACGTGAAAGAGTAACAAACATCCATACATCCTTACAAACTTTCGCATTTATAATATTAGTAGGATAAGCATGGAACTGTCATTGCCATCTACAAAAAAAAATCTGTCTGACAGCCTTACCTGAAAACCTCTTAAATTATTATGTCGCCAAAGAATATTGATTAATTATTTATTTGATATTTGTCGATAAATTGAATTTTCTTCAGAGCTTGGTGGATCCTTATTTTGCATAATCTATGTAATAGTAAAAATAAAATTGTGCGGTTGGGGGACCCCCGTCAGGAACGAAGTTCTTTAAGCAACTGCTCTAAGCAACCCAACCTGGGCTTGGATTACTTACGCTAAATTTAATAAAAGCGGACCATATTTTGGCTTCTGCGGACCACCGGTTGGGAACCACTGATAAGCGTAACGTGACGTTTTCTACTAAATCGCACCCGGCAGCCGCGTTAGAGAACTTCGTCCCAAAAACAAAAAATGTTCCATTAATTTACCATCATCACTAGCAGTAGCTGTGCTAGCATTTGATTTAACTTCTTCAGTTTCAGAACCGGAATTTTCTGATTCTGTATCAGTGCATTCTCCATCTTCCATTTCCATTTTGTTCTTAGTCTTCTCCTCAAATGCTTCACCATCACTGACCTTTTCATCTACTTCTTCTTCTTTATGCTCAGGGACAATTTTGTCTTCCATTTCATTTTTGATTTCATCACTTTGTTTATCATTAATATCATTGTCATGACTTTTTTCTGTCGATTCTGTTTCCTCAGCTTTTTTCTTATTCTTCTTACGTTTGGGTGGTTTTTCATCCTTGTTATCTTCACCATCCTGTAATATAACATTTATAATGTTGGTATTGGTGTAGCCATTGCATATATTATTTACCTAAGGCTGTTTGGCCTCGTAGTGAAACCTGAGATAGATTTTTCGTCAGGTTTTGAATGTCGTCTTCAGTTTTCTTTTCCTGGAAAAACAATATTATTAGGTTATGACTTAAAGCAAATAATTTACTACATGTAGAACTAATAAGAGTATTGTAACATGAAAGTAGCTTTTATTGTGCCTAGCCTTGAGTAAAAATAACAGAACAGCTTCATTATATTATAAACAGGACAAACTGGTCTTTTACGTGATTATTGAGATATAGACAAACCTCTTTATTACCCGAAGTTCGAATAATCATGTAGAAGACCCGTCTGTCTTAAGTTTATAATGAGTATAATAAACGAAAGTAAAAAAAAACCTTCATTATACAGTACCTATATAAGTACTTTGCATCAATATAAAGAATGAAATGAACCTACGTCGTCATGGATAGTATATTGCTTGGCTTTGCTTCATTACATTTCTTGGAAAATGGTTTTTATGTATTTCAAAAAGTAAAGATAAAATATAATATTAATTTGGTGCAAAAAATTATAAAAGTGATAAAATTGTCTTGACAATTTAAAGCAATTTGATGAAACTGACCATCTTATGTTTTTTAGCTTTCTTCTTCTCATGGGCAATTAGTGAAGCCTGGGCAGCATTAACCTTTCTGTCTGGATAGGAGTGAAATACGAATGTCTGTTTGTCATCTGAATAATAGTAGTAACAATCTGTGTCTGTGTGATAGTACAGGCCAAGTTCCTGAAATATAATTACAGTTAATTTGAAATCGTCTGAAATACCTCCATTAATTTTAAGGTCATCATTTCCGAATGAGTTTAAATTCGTGATTAGACAAAACAGAAAATAATCAACGCCTGTAAATTATTTTTTTATAATTTATCTATTAATTTATATATTAAGCTAGCTGATCCTACGGGCTATTCCCTACAAATTAAAATTTTCTATATACCTACCTCTACCTTCTCATAGCTACCGAATTAAATTTAAATCATAAAAATTTACCAAACCATCACAAAGAAAGATATTTAAATATCTGCAGCTTTTGCTATTAGTAAAGTCAGACAGCTCATGGATGTAGAAACTGCCAGGTGGTTTATTTTAGCTATTTTCACAGTGTCATGTCGTATGGAATTTTACTGTGGGGCAAGGCAGCTGATATAGAGATCATTTTTATACTCCAAAAGCGAGCTATACGTGTGATTTATAAACTGAATGCACGAGTTTCTCTTAGAGAAAGATTTAAAGAAATAGGCATTTTAACAGTTGCATCACAATATATATATGCAAATATTATACATTTACTACACTAAACAGAATATACATTTATACAGTATGAACAGTGACATACATGCAATAAATACTAGAAATAAGCATAAATTGGTTGGGACGTATTATCGTTTACAGAAGGTTCATGACTCCTTTGCAGGATTTGGTGTGCGTTTTTATAACAAAATTCCTCTGAACATTATGAACCTTCCTTTGAATATATTCAAAGTGGCTGTTAAGACACACCTCCTAAAAAAGGAATATTATACTATTAAAGATTATCTAAACGATACAGAGAAATGGCAATGAGTTGCTTGCTCATCACTCGAGCTACATAGGGGCTACTTCTGTTTGAAATGTTGTTTTATTGCTGAAACTCACTTATTATTGTTAAATTATTATTATTATGATTTGTAAGGTATGGGTACTTTGAGATTATGTGGCACCTTTAACTAGTATTTGACTTTTTTTGTGAAAAACAGAGATCCATAATTTTTGAGTTCACTTGGTCCACACATGGTCATATACTTCCCTTGCCCTCTTTTTATTGTTGTAACAGAATCATGGTATTTACTGGCGAATAAAAAGAGTGTCTGTGAGTTTTTCTTGCCAGGTTCTTTCCTCACAGGCTCTACCTATTGCCTTGCGAATCTGGCGGTAAATGTAGAAGCATTTTCTTTTTTTGATGTTCATAAGTGTTACTTTGTGACCTACATGAATAAAGATATTTTGATTTTGATTGCATTAATAATCATAAACTTCAACTATTTAGATAGAAATAATAAATCACAATAACTGAAATGTCCTCAGTAAGACTCAACTCAACTGCCTTTCCCTAACAAGGAAAATGCTCTGACCAATGAGCTACGACTACCAATACCAACATCATCCAATCTTTGCTTCATATATACTTTCTAGATCATGCTATTCAGGTTAGCTAATTAATAAACTAAACCTATATACTTACAGAATTATAATAATACCCAGTTTTATAATCATAATACATTCCTGCAGAATCCACATACACCATACCAGATTGCTTCATAGCATCCTGGGCTGCCTCCTTAACTTGCTCAGCTATACTTTTACTATCATTTTCTTCATTTAATTTCCATCCTGTTTCTTTGGATTTTTTAATAATTTCCTTTGCTTCAACTATAGCTTCAACATTCTGTTCAGTCTGGGTTTTTCTACTTTTAAATTTTGGCTTTGATTTATTTTTAGTGACCGCTATTTTATTAGACATTGCCAGTTCGGAATCATTAGTACATTGAATTTTTGATGAAACAACACTTATATTTGGTTCTATGTCTGTTTTATCAGAGTTTGCCATACAAGGGTCATGAGAAACTTCTTCCACTATAAAGTTCTTCTGAAAATACAGAAATGACAATAATTGTACATACTGACAAAAAACATTTACTTTTCCATCAGCTTTATTCACTGAAGTATCGTGTTCGAAGTTCGTAAGATTATAATGATGGATGATACTGTTTTTGTTTGATATGTATTGTGTAGCAAGTCCCATCAAAAGACAGTTATGAATAGTACCTACTACCTAGGTTATGAATTTTGAATGTCACTTAAAATTGATATACTTAATACCTCAGATTATTTTAAAAGTATTTAACTAAAGATTATAAATCTATGAGTTTATCTATTGTCAAACGTATTCAAAATTATTGAGGGAATTCTAAAGGCCATCATTTATTCCAGGTGGTTGAGAGTTCATATTATAACTTTATCAAATGAAGCAGTAGCAATTTTAGGTTCATACCATTTCCTTCATACGATGTTTTAGTTGATTTAACATAGAGGTTTTCTTTCTAATACACTGCCTCATTTTTAATATAAGCTTCAGGATTTTAGGCCGGTATTTTAGGGAAATTCGGAGTCTTCTTAAATTGAAGTTAGATTTATGCCTTGCATCAGTCATTGTCTCCGGGAAAGAAAATAAACAAAGGTATATTACACACACTGTATTATTAACACTTTCACATTTAACGTAACGTAAAAAGAAATAAACAATTTAACAAATAAAATATTTTGGTCTTGGCCCGACTACCCGACGGATTGGCGAATTTCTTTTTTTGACATTTGTTTGACACAATGACAGACAAATGGTTATCAGTCTCCGTCATATTTATTTTTCAGATGCTTGGCGATGCTCTTTCCACCGCAGGTGTTCCGGCCGTACGTGAACCTAATGGGTTACCACGAAGCCATGGAAAGAGACCGGACGGTATGTCGTTGCTACCGTGGAAGATGGGAAGGCCTTTGGTGTGGGACGCTATATGCGTTGACACCTTAGCACCTTCCAAGCACATCCGGATGTGCCGGCGCTGCTGCTGCATCGGCTGAAGGCCTCAAACGGCGTAAATATGCTAACCTAGCAGGTGATTACACATTTGAGCCGTTAGGGGTTGAGACACTGGGGTCATGTGGTCCGAGTGCTCGCCGCCTTTATAGAGACATTGCTAAACGCTTAATCGATGCTTCTCAGGACCAGAAGGCTGGCTATTTTGTGGCCCAAAGAATAAGTATCGCCATCCAACGTGGCAACACATCCAGCATTCTAGAAACCTTCCCAGTCGGCAATGACGCGGAGGATTTTTTAAACGATATTTTGTACTGTAAATATTTTTAGTACCTATATAATGTATACATTTATTTACAATAAGAATTACAATATACAAAATAAACATAATTATAGACTAAAAATATTTACATTACAAAATATCGTTTAAAAAATCCTCCGCGTCATTGCCAACTGGGAAGGTTCCCAGAATGCTGGCTGTGTTGCCACGTTGGATGGCGATACTTATTCTTTGAGCCAGAAAATAGCCAGCCTTCTGGTCCTGAGAAGCATCGATTAGACGTTTAGCAATGTCTCTATAAAGGCGGCGAGCACTCGGACCCCATGACCCCAGTGTCTCAAATATAAATATATATATAATTATGTATATTGTAATTCTTATAACTTGGCGACATAAATACGATTTATACACGAGTCAAAAGTGTTCTTATTTCTTAATAGCTGTCCCGCCGAACATCGTACCGCCCTTTTAAACCATTCCTGAACCTCCACGAATGTTTCAAGACCAAAATAAGCCAAATCGGTCCTGCCGTTCCAGAGTTTTAGCGAGACAGGCGAACGACGATTCTTTTTATTTATATAGGTAGTCCATGGTCGAGTATATATACCTACTTTTTATGCAAGAGGTTTAAAAAGGTATCATATAAGCTGACTAAATCGATAGGCTCAATGTGCTGAAGGGACCCAAACACTAACAGCTGTTAGTGTTTGGGTCCCTTTGCACCGAGGTATCGTATCATGAACGTTGAACCTCTGTATGGATTAGGGTCACTCAAGTCAAAACAATTAATTTCTAGAACCAGGTGCAAACATCAGCAGTCCAGGGTGTAGCCATCATGCAGGTCCATCTATATCTTCATTTAGGGAGATACAGCTTATTGCTTGGGTGAAAACATGCAAAGAACTGTCGCATGTCGTAAATAGAAACAAAATCTAGACCATTTTTTATTTAATTAAAATAAAAAGCTCATATTACATAAATTATGTGCGTATATAATTAGAAGGTTTTGAAAGAATAAAGGCCACAAAGGATTACAAAGTAAACGGTATTTAGTATGGTTTGTAGATATTATTAAGTACGTTCTTTTAAATAATTTAAAGGTGAAAACTAACCTTCCAATGTATTTGGCCTATAAAGTTGTATAGTAAATAACACTAAAAAGATCTATAAATGCAAAACTCTAAATGAGTAGTAGAAAAAAAATACATCCAAACGAAAAGTTATCATTTTAGCTCATTTCGTTCAAGTCCCTAAGTTTACACAATTTGTTAATCTTAAGACTATGGTAATATTCGACAAGTACAAAATGATATTCGATTCTTATATAAATCTATTCGTAGCCTAAAACTAGAGTCAGTTGTATATTTTAATACAATAATATGTTAACTGCCATTAATAGTTTATACGCATCTTCTGTAAGATGACGCTATTGGCTCATGACTGGAATTCTTAAACCAATCAGAATGCAAAATAATCAAAGTATCGACTATAATCGAACAGGTCGCAGAATTTCAAAATGTTTGGGTCAATAGTGTCATATTAAGTGTGCTACCAAACGTTATCTCATGCATTACAAAAAAGAGTGATACTTTAATAATATCAGCTTCTGACCAATAGCAGCCAGTAAGCTTTCGGAATAGTAACTTCCAAAATGTACTTCATACACACACGCACTACTTATAAATGTGTATGGAAGAACTACGCTAAAGGCTAAAATGTTACAATTTCGATATGTTTTTATTTTTAAATTACATTAAATAACAAATATCAGAATAATGGCACATTTTTAGCCATACGCAATACTGTTATTTTGGTATATTAGCAAAATAAATAAATGGTTAAATAGGTATCCATAATGATCGTAGGATTTTCAAGCTTTTAAAAATCGAACTGTCATAATAATTTAAATTTAGAAAAAAAACTATTTTTTTAAATTGAAATTAAAAATAAGGTCTGTTTCTAGCGATTTTGGTCATGTGTAAAACAGATTTGTGTGATAATGTAAACTGAATAATGTGAAAATGATTTAAAATACAAGAGACCTTACACATGTTCCCGACCGACCTTCGACTTACACTAGAAGCTAATGTAACATCATCTACTTCAACAATAACACTAGATACATTATTTTCATTGTAAGTATGAAGTCTCCAGTTTATAATTATATAATTGATGAAACATCGACACACATCACACCTACATTGTTGGTAAGTTAAGTTTACTTACAATATAAGAAATTCGTAGTCACATTAAACTGTGCACAATTCCTCGTATCGACGAATTTTGATATTATCTAATGTATTTTGTAAAATGCATTTCGTCGGTTCAAACGCCTTCGATTTAATATCATAGTGAGGAAGTTTGTTAAGTGATTCGCTTTCATAAGTTTATTGAATACACAATAACTTTAATAAAACTTAAAATTAAATAGCTTCGTGTAACCTAAAGGTTCGTTTCTATAGCTTAGTTCTAGGCCTAAGTATTGCCATACAATGCGGCAATGTAGCCAGTCTTAAATAATAAAAAGCTGGATTTTATTTTGTTAATTCAATAAACTTATGGAGAGTTGAATAAATTAATAGTAAAAAAAATACTGACGGCCGCGCGTCGACTAGTACGACCGCAGTATATTTTAGTAAATCGCAAGACTTTCGTAACTGTTACAATTACATTATGTACTACAAACTACAATTTTTCGGCTTTCTTTAGTCCCGTTCACACTTAGAAACATTAGAGACAATTAATGCAAAAGAATATACATTAAAGGATTATTTAGAAAAATAAAGTATTGATACCACATGATTTGTTCAATACCACGATTTGTTCACCAGGAACTATTGGTTTAAAGTAGTCTATGGCTTCCAATAGACCATAGAGTTTCAGTATGCCAAATTTATTCGAGCGAGAGAGAATTTAATATCCAGCTATTTGGATAACACTGAGTAACTTTATATACATTTTATAACGTAATATTTAAATATCGATTGCAAAATGGGATCAATCGTCAAAGTGTAAACACGGCTACAAAAAATCGAGGTATTAGGTCAAACATTAAAGTGTGAACACGGCTAAAAAAGTCGAGGAATGAAATGTTGACTGAGAGGTCTTAAGGGGGCACGTATGGTGGAGGTTTTCTGTATGTGGGGGTAGCTTTAGGTCTAGGGGGAGTACGTGTGGCTGCGAATGGGGGAGGGGGACGGTAGGGTGCGTCGTCACCGCCTGTACGGTAGTCAGGGGCGGGGGGAAGTAGGGGAGGTTTCTCCTCTCGCATTATAACTGGGCTTTTGTGTACTGGTTCCGTGTCTCCTCTCTCTTCTAGCTCATCCTGGAATATAACCGGGATACCTTTCGACCGGAACGCTTGACGCTCCTCCTCGTCGCCGACGCTCATTTTACCTAAAACACCTACACTTGTTAATCATACAAAGTACAGTCAATTTTATAGAAACTAAAATAATGTAATTTCAACACAGAACAAGACACTTCCAGACAAGATTTATTCTATACACTAACAAATCTGTCGCGAGTTCGTTGGTTGTTATGGGCTCCATAGACTAACAGAGACTAACTGTAACAGTCCGCCGTAGGATATCGGCCTGTCAGTAAGTTGACTTATAATGTAGTCTATAAATACGTTTATGTATGTTATGTATGGTATGTCTGTGTATTTTTAGTTATATGAATTATGTATATAGTCTGTCTGTATGTATGTATAATTGTATCGGTAGTTTTATTATCTTCTTTTAGTTTCATTATTAATTATCATTACCTATATTAGTTTATTTTCTGATTCTATTTATACTTATATTCTTATTTCTCCTTAGAGTGATAGTTGTACACTACCCTTTTAATTTCTTAAACTCGCTATCCAAAGGTTGTCTGGAAGAAATCGCTTTAAGCGATAAGACCGCTATTTGTACTCTTCTTAAGTGATATCACCTTTTTGTATGTTCTATGTTGTGTACAATGAAGTGTATTTGATTTGATTTGATAAGGTTGAAGTTGGCTAAAAAAATGAATAACATAAATCAACATAAACTGACAGTGACAGGCGGATCCTGACTGTTAGTCTTTGGGACCCTTTAGAATAAACAATTTTCCAATAATCAAAATCAAGAACTTGATGAAAATATTCTTTCGTAATTCATAAATATTTAATTATTATACTTGAATATTGCAACAATTAATATGCAGGAACGTTTTAATTCTTAAAAAAACATCAAATGCGTGTTTATTTTGGATTTTTATCTGCTAAGATTCGAAACGTCCATTCAACTTAGCATTTTACTGAGTCGTGTACTTGTGAGTTTAGCATTAAGCAGGGATGGCCAACTTGATAAGACTGAACTACTACAGTTAACTGTCAAAACCCGTGAGATCTTCCGTTTCTTGAAATTATTAGAAAACTTTTATCAGTTTAGCAGTGTATAATAATCCACCGAGCCTTTTCCCAACGTAGTTGAGGTCGGCTTCCAGTCTAACTGCGATTTGGCTGAACTTCGACATTTCACGTGAAGCGAATGCCATCTGACCCCCACAACTCATGGGCGATATTGAAGTTCTGCAGTTAGACCGGTCGGATTTTTGATTTAGGGCTCCAACTACTCTTAACGACTGCCATAGATGTTCGTATGACCACCGGGACCGACGGCTTAACGTGCTCTCCGAGGCACGGAGGGGTCTCAATGTCTTAAGAAATGGTCACCCATCCTAAGACCGGCCTGACTAGATGTTGCTTAACCTATGCAATTTGTTAACATTGTCGGTTACCACCAGACCACGAGCCCCTCCCTCGTGTATCTGAACATATTCGTGACCTTGCCACGATGAACTGAATTAATAGCTGCTATCGACAATTGACAAATAAAATATAATTCGTGATTGACGGGTTGGCAACCCCTAGCAAATAAGCCTATAAGGTGAATCTTAATACAATTTTGTACTTCAATAAACACGTGATAACTTTACAAGCATATGCAATTTAAAGTAAAGTAGCGTGTCACACTATTTAGTGAAACTTTTGTGTTACATATTCATATCACCTGAATTTCAAGCATTGTCAGTATTCTCACCTCCTACAGAATTTGAAACATCACATTAGTTTTTAATATAATGGACCTTTTTGAAGTTAGATACAGTGAACTGATTGAGTAGATAAGAATCTATTAAGAGACCAACACTTTACTAGATCGCCTTAAGGTCGCCGGCAGATAGTTGATATGTTTGAAGTTGGCTACAAATTGAACGCTTGACAGGCCGATATCCGTATGCCGCCTATAGGTGATCTGTTAGTGTGTGGGTCCCTTCAGGATGTTTACGAATGAAATCAACTTTTTAACTGAAGTTAAACAATATAGACGATGCGTTGGTTAATTTTGGTCGTCAATAGAACAAATTTAATGATATCAATATGACAAATTATTTAGATAACAATACAGTAGACCGTAGTAGCCAGAAGCTACAAATGAGCCAAAACTATTCGTAAGATAGGTAGGCGACTTAATAATCGTTGGGTGGAAGTATGAAAAGTACTTAACGACCTATCTTGACATACATACGCATCACGCCTTTTTACCCGAAGGGGTAGGCGAAGGTGTGGAAACACACCCACATCTCGCCAGCTATGTTAGGTCCCATGTAATAGGGGGCGAGCCTATTGCCATTTACCGAGCACAAGTTCCAGACTCTGGGATAATTATCTGGGTAAAATTCTAAAGAGAATTATACATTATCCACCAGACCCGGGAATCGAATCCGAGACCTCGAGCGTGGCAGTCCGTTCTATCTTGACACCTACTTAATATTAAAAAACAAATAGATATAAATCGGTCGTAGTAACATCAAATAAGCTTCTCGAAATCAGTTTTAAAAGTAATCCAGTCCTTAAAAATCATATCGCTACCTATACTCTAATAATAAATTATTTAAAAAATATGAAAAATATAATACCTGTTCGTCTCCTCCTATATAACACACAAGCGACGACTCCAGCTAACAGTATCATACAAATAACGACAACAGCAGGTATAATAAACGTCACCAAATAATTCTGTTCCGCATTATTTGCTTGACTGTTCAAAGTTGGTGGCCCTTGATGCACTTGTATTGGTACTTTAGGTACTTTAGTATTCTGTTCTGCACAAAGACCGAGAGGTATCATTCGAATGGACATAACTTTCATGTCTTTGTCGAATATTTGGTCGACATGTTCTCTGAGTGCGCCTCCTGATGTGCCTCTATCGTCGACTATGATCATTTTGCGGAGATCTTCGATTTCTTTTTTAGGACAACGGTCCATTGGTAAGCTTGTGTTGTACCTGGGAATTTATAATGTTGTTAATATTGGAAGTTACCTTTTATCTATATATTTAATACGACAATTTGTCTGTCTGTCTGTCCGTCCGTCGCGTTTTTCAATTTACATACATTTGCATGAAATATTAAAATATACTTTTTTTTTTTATTTATTTGAGGAGATACAACGTTCGTCGGGATAACTAGTTAGTCTTAGTACAGGCATATGTGTAAAATTAGTAGTGAACATAAAACGCGTGTAATTCATTTGACTACCTCGGTGGCGCAGTGTATGCGACAGGTGCTGAGATCCTAGGTACAATTCCCAGGTCGAATCAAATATTTGTGTAATTTAAAAATTCATGAATATTAAGATAGAAATTATAAATAAATCACAAAAACTGACTCGAATCCACGATCTTTCTCTTACAGGGAGAATGCTCTAACCAACTGAGCTACGATGCACTACCAACAACATCCAATCTTTGCTTCATATTATCATAATTTCTAGATCGCGCTGTCTAGGTTAGTGTTGAAGCTAACCTAGATAGCGCGATCTAATACTAAGCTAATGACATTTCAGTTTTTGTGATTTATTTATAATTTCTATCTTAATATTTAAGTAAGTCATTGCTCTGAAAAACAAATTCGAGACTCGATATCTGTTAGTTTGTGGGTCCCTTTAGGATGTTTGTGGGTGAAATCAACCTTCCCGGTGTTTTAATATGTATAATTATGTAGATGAAATTGAGTAAATAAAGTCCAAAATAAACTTTTTATTATGCGGCAAAAACAAAGATACTAATTAAACCCATATCCCCCAGATTAGTTCGTATAATCGACACTATGAATAATCTAAAAAGAAATACAAAACAAACACATACATACACAGAATAATGAATCTATATATTTAATACGACAATTTGTCTTGTCCGTCATTTTTTTTTTTTTTTTTTTTTTTTTTGAGGCGATACAAAGTTCGTCGCGATAACTAGTAGTAATAAATAAAACTCACCAAATAATAGTAGTAGGGTTATTAGTGATGGTCTGTATTCTGATACTGTCAGTTTCCTTCTGTCCGAACATAGCGGCCAGCTTCTCGACCACCTTCCGTTTGTTGGCCGCGTCGTACGACAGGCTCTGGTACTCGTAGTCCATCGTCATTTGGAACTCGACCGTCGGACGGATGGTCGGCGACTTCGCCACTTCTACTATCAGACTGTCGTAGGCGGTCTTTTTACTCGAGTCTTCGGCAATCTGTAATTTTTTAATGTCATTTTTATAGGTAAGTATCGAACTATTTACAGATCTTCGATATTGCTCATGGTCACATGGCAGTCGCTCCACGGAACATTTATTTTATTACCTTAACAACATCTTTACAGTTTCCTAATACGATATTCCAATAACTCTATTATTATTGCAGATAAGTACAAATTAGAAAACCATACCAATTATTTAATACAATTAATTCTCAATTAAATAAGTATAATCAAAAAAAAAAAAATTAGTTAAATACAATATAATAAAATCCAGTATAATCAAATAAAAGTCAAATCAAATTCTAATAAAAGTAAGTAAGTAAGTAAATACTCTTTATTGTACACAATAGAGAAACAAATAGTTTATGACAAGTCTTAAAAAATATAATGTACAACAGACGGCCTTATTGCTAAAGAGCAATTTCTTCCAGGCAACCTTAGGATGGAATGTAAGTTACAAGAAATGATAGGGGTTGTGTACAATGTAATATAATTATATTTAAAAATAATAAATTAATAGGATTTAAGAAGAGATAAAACCACATAAAAATAAATTAAAATCAGATTAAACATATCGAAGTTCAGCTACTTCACAGTTAGACTGGAAAGCCGACCCCAACTGGGTTGGAAAAGGTTCCGTGAATTATGTTTTTATTGGTATCGGACTGCAGAGATTCTATTTAGTATGTAACATCTGTCCTGGCTGTTGGAATTTTGGTTTGAATTATAGAGTGGTTATGGAACTGATATAGTTCCCTGTAACGGCAATAGGCTTGGGAAACGTGGGAGATTCAAAATTAATAGCAAAATGTGGATGTGTTATGTATTTCTGCCTACCCTTCAGGGATTTAAATATTTTTTTTTATATGTTAGGACAATTCACACAACGCCATCTAGTCTCAAACTAAGCAGAGCTTGCGATATGAGTACCTACTAGATAAACTGATATAAATACTTATATAATATTTTTTTTTGTAAATACATACATATACCCACTACATATACATACAAACACCCAGACTTCGGTACAAACGTATGTGTCATCACACAAAGTTTGTCACGACCGGGAATCGAACCCGAGAGTCCGGTGTCGAAAGCGGATGCACTACCGACCACACCACCGAAGCAGCCTGAAATATAGCTGATAGTCGCGCCTTTGTCCGCGTAAATTTCCTTTCGCCTTCCCAATTATCTATCCCATTACCGGGATATAAGTAACGCCTATAGCACTCACGAATAAATAAAGCAGTTACATTTTTATGTAAAAAGTTTCTCAATTGGTTCAGTAGTTTCAAAGATCACGGCATCACCAGCCCTGACATCATGTTGTGATGGTCATACCGTAAGCGGTACTCTAGTTTGAATTTATGGTTCTTACCAGTTGATACGACACACTTCCTTCATCACTGGGTGCGGGCAAACCGTAGAACTCCTGGTTCTTAGCGTCGAACTGCAACCAGTGTCCTTCAGGCAGTTCAGTTCTGTCGCTGTACCGGAGAGATAATACCAAGTCTCTTGTGTCACCATCCTCCGGGTCGAAGAATGTGTCCTGGAATTAAAATAGTTAGATTTTATAAGACATTTTTAAACGATTTCAAAAACAGGAGGAGGTTTCTCAATTCGACCGTATATTTTTGTAACAACTACGTGATGGTTCCTTAAAAGATGAAACTGGCCTAATTTACTCCTTAAAACGTCAGCTATCAGGACAGTCCTTTGCTTGGATAGCGATTCCAACTCCGCCAGGATCTCATGGAGACATGGAAGGTGCGACTTGAGCAACCAAAGTGGGGAATCACCACCATCGCGGTGGTGAGACCGATCATGGAGGACAGGCTGCAGAGACGGCACGGTGACTTCACGTAACGTGCGACTCAGATCATCACCGGGCACGGATGCTTCGGTAAGTATCTGCACCGCATCCATCTTGAGGTCTATGAGGATCCTGCGAGGACACAGCACGTGTGGAAAGTTGGTGGAGTTAGCGCCGGGACTTCCTAATGGGTCTGGGCGTAGATACCTATGTATAAAGATAATAAGAGTGATGCGGATATGTTTGTACAGGCGCGGCGCATGCGAGACGAATACCCTTAAAGTATCTTAGAAGTATCTTAGCAAAATAATCCATGGTATCTCATTCGAGATTAATGTACCTGCTGAAGAGCAAAATTATTTTAGCGCCGCTGGCTGCAGTGTATCCGCTTCACTTAGCGAATGCCCTAGTGCTTCATTGGCGGTTCAGATTGTTGGCTACTAACGGCAAACTAACCTCAGGCACTTTATAGACCAGCAGATGTCCAACAGTGGCAGTAAGATGGTCGACCTGGTTCCTCGTGATGGGCGGGTAGGTGTCGGGCGCGCGGGTGGCGGCGGGCGGCGGGCGGTCGCAGCGCCCCACGCCGACCCAACTCACACTTGACAGCTTCAGCTCTGGCAACATCGCCTTACTGAGACCCGCTGATGGACTGCCCGGTGTTGTGTCTGATTCCATTATCTGGGAAAGAATTTGTTGTTATTAAATAAATTGAGTAAAAGGGCACTTTAAAATTTTCGGTTCGATAAGCGTCGGCAGAACCCAAAGGCAACAGTTAGCTGATACAATATGATGAACAATGTATTTATTTGGATAAATAATAATATCATGTTCACGGGTCCAGGCCGGCTTTGAACAGTTTTATGGGAGATAGTTCTATACTATAAGTTCTAATATGTACCTTATAAAATAATAAATACCTTCATCAGTCTGTTAATATCATCCATAGGACACGCTGGATCCTTGGGCAGTGTATCATTCGTCCACACAAACTGACAAATATCACCATTCTGAGTTGTATTCAACACAGTTAGGTGATCCATATCCGTATCTGAAAAAAAAAACCAAACGTCTATAAATTAAGACCAAAGACAATATCTAATAATAATTTTCACTAAAATATAATAATAATATTTGGTCCATCCATGCCAAGGGATGCTAGTAAAATGAATTCTAAACTGATGAAATTTATCGCCGATATCCCCGAAGATGTAGGCAGAAGTGCCATACACACTAACTTTAGCAGTAATTTTGTCGGTCCCACGTAATAAGGGGCATAGAATATTCAAAACCATTCGAGTTATTGCACAGCAAGGACAGATGTCACATACTAATAAATAGAATCTCTACAGTCCGAACAAAAATAACTTATTCAAAATAAAATTCTTTGCCGTGCCATGACATGCCGCGCCGTCAGCATATAAACTTATTAATCAATAGAAATAAGTAAGTTACCAACCTCTGAAAAGGTTAACGATCCCTTCTAAAGCTCGTATCTGCCAGTCGATCGCGTTGTTATACTGTTTGTTAAGCTTGAACTCCATAATGAACTGATGATTAATAGTGCGGCCGCTCTTGTGTTGTTGTACGGTAATGTCTAAAGGACCGCGGGCGAATAATCCCTCGCTGTCTTGAGCTTCGACTATGAAGTTCCAGCGAGATACATGCGCTTCTAACGGCCTGGAAAGACAATCATTAATCACATTACAAACTCATGTCACTACACACATATGTGACAAATTATATAGACAAAAACTTTCCTCAAGAATCACTCTATCTATTGGTGAAAACCGCATCAAAATCCGTGGCGTAGTTTAAAGATCTAGGCGTACATAGACAACGGAAGCGTCTATGTACGTCTAGATCGATAGATAAAACATAGTGTTTTATACTATGTTATGATTGCTATAGGTTGTATATAAATACGTACGTAAGTGGGACACCTATATTATTGCCACCTCTATAAATGTAATCGGTACATTTCGACCTTTTAAATGAGATATAATTTGAAAACCGGATAAAAGAAAAACCCCTTTAAAATGGTACAAAAACCTTGATCCCTTAACCAGGGGTTGGACGTTTCTTATCCTTTAAAAATGTATGTTTATGATTGCTGACGCCAAATCAGCCTAACAATAAGTACCTGCCGAAGTTATATTAGCAACATGTCATCGCAGTGAATATTTGCCATCTACAATTTACTACTACAAATCAGTGCGTCTTGAGATTAGCTATCGACAACATCAAAATTATTGTTCTCCTGTAAAGTGTCAACTTACTGGAATAAATCAATTATAAACCACCAGTCTTCTAATTTCAAGTCAAGGATTCTGCACATTCAATGATAAAGGTCATCATGTTGAGGGCTTAACCGGGGAGGTCTCCTTAATGGCTCTTATTGCCAGTGTCATATTATATCAATCAAAAAGGAAAAAAAAACACTATTGTCTCTTGTATTACTAGTAGGGTGTCTTGCGTGGTGCTTCGCGCCGCACCACGTCATAGGTCTTGGTCTATAACTTTAGACCCCTTAGGGCTAGGTCAAATTTTCGAATTTTTGGCTTGCCTCCAGATCGAGGGCTATCCATAGAGGGTCAACCATCAATGGAGCATAAGCAGTTCTCGAGAGCTACTGGGGACATTCCCCATTTCTATATATATATAGATAGATAGATATCATACGCCAATAGCTTCAAGACTTCACGTTCATATGAACTGATAAACAATGATTAATATCAGTGTGCGACTCAGAGCGCCCCTTTTTTACAGAGCGCCATCTATCATCAGTTATACTAACTAAGGTCTGGTATGTAGTTTTTCATACATAATAACTTTACGATCTACCATACAGTTAATTCTAATAATACTTACAATCCATACACCTCTCTTGCAGTAGGTATGAACTGTACCCACGAGTTGTTACTGAGCGGTACACTGTCTGCCTCGTACATAGTGAAGGTGAGGTTGCTGCCATCTTCTGGGTCCGTGAATAGATCCGCAGGGATTATGTATCTGTTTAAACAATATTTATTTTATTTAAACATTACTATCAACTGGTATTTGAAGACAAACGAGGAATATTTTTATACTTTCAGGATTTTTACTTATAATAACTGATATCTGAGTAAACGAGACATATACATTCGGACGTCGAATAGTCAAAGTGACGATGACATTGAAAATGCTGACTACATAAATACGTTTTCCGAATTAAATTATCGTTTTTAAATAACTGCACCGTGTGGACCACTGAATGCATAGAATCAATTTTTCTTATAAATAAAGAAACTCTTTTAGAACGAAAGTGAAAGACCATTTTTTGTCATCTACCGCTCAATAGTATGTTTTTGTTTACCGTATTATGTATAATTTCCTTTTTACCAATACTTGTACTCAAATTACTCTTATAATTGGGCTTTTGAAAAAAAAAAAATTATCGATTTTTTTATTTATTTCAAAACTTTAAAATAAATTATATTTATAATTGTTGCGAAAAACTTAAAAAAAAATTGTTTTCAATTAATTATTAACAATTAAAAATTGATAAAATTTTAAAAATAACCACGTGACTAAGAACGAATTTGAAGATAGTACAGTGTCAACGGCTTCTATTATGTGAAAATATCCGAACTTTAGTGCAAAAAAAATTAATAATATTAAGTAATTCAATTTAGTCATGTGTGATAAAGGATTTATAAAAGCTAATTCCGATAATATACCTGATGTGGATATATTTATGATAACCGATTTTAAAAAAAATGATATTCGGTTCAATTCAGCTGAAGTTCGAGGTGCTAAAGCATCAAGGTAAGTTTGTAAAAAATATTGTGAATTCAAATATCAAATCATCTATTCTATTAATTAATAATTAATTTATTTTTAGAGTATCACGTGAGAGTTACGGTGACAAGGCTGGTTATGTCCAATTGAACCGTAAGAATGGTATTTGCATCATAAAAGGGCGTATATGTGCAGAACATCGAGTTAGGAGTAAAGCTTACTCAGTTACTTTAACTATTAACGAAAGATTAAAAAAAGTTCAAGACGTTCAATGTCATGACTGTGCAGCTTCAGCAGGTAATAAATACTTTAATCAAAACATAAGTTGTTTAATATTATAGACAATAATCATTTTTTATATATTTATCGATATATTGACGATAATAACGAGATATTATCGGTTACACGTCAAAACACTGTATCAGCTGTATGCTACAATGAGTAGAAATTAACATTGTGACGTCACACGCGCTCGGGTTTGCTCGGGAACTGTCGGCGTGTTTTCGGTACTGGATTCAAAAATTTATTTTTAATTTGATATAACTTTTTAATTATACCGAAAAAAAAAACTAAAAATAGTTTTGTTATAAAACTTATATATGATCTTTCCATTTATCACAAAAAAAAAAATTATTCAAAAACCCAATTGCACCATCACCCACAAGTGCGTAACCTCATTCCAGTCCATCCAAAGGTTGCCTGAAAGAGATAGCTTTAAGTCATAAGGCTTATTGTACATTTAATTGCTATAATCATTTATTTACTTTGTTTGTTTACTACTATGTTGGTGTACAATATAGAGTTTTCTATCTTTCTTTCTTATAAATAAAAATGAACTACCGTTCGTTTGTATCGCTAAAACTCAGGAATGGCTGGACCGATTTATATGATTTTAGTTTTAAAATACCTATTCGTAAGTTTATGGAGGTCTTAAAAGGTTCATTTGATTCGCGCTCACATGAGTAGACAAACGGAACACAGAAAGCTTCGTACAACCGCGCCAATTGGATTGAATGACAATTTTAAATAGCTTTAAATACTAAATGAATAAACAATTTGCCGTGTTTATTACCTGAATGCTTTGCCAGCGATGATACCAAGTTTCTTCATGTGATGTTTCAAAGTCGGCGGTTGGTTGACCGGCGGCGGCGCAGGCCACGTGACAACATTCACTGTCTCTGTAGTCTGACCGGTGATTGGGCTTCTAGCTTCCGTCGGATTAGTCTCCTATTATTATATGTTAATATTATAATTACAGAATGCTTGAAAAATAAGTCATTATTTAACTATTACTAACGGGAGGATAAATATAATGAAGCTTGTTAATTTTTCTTCAAAAAATTTATGAATAGCAAGAACGAGTCTTGGGCCGGAATCAACTTGCTGTTGACCAAGACATCAGAGTAGTCTGGTAAAAATATAAATACCTACATTTTCAGATTTTTTTTTGTCAGTTTATAGATATATTATTCCAGTAATAAACATAATTGTGTTACTTGGGGATAATGTAGTAAGATTTTTTGGAAATGGTTCAGTAGCTTTCGAGTTTACATACATACATACATGTTTACATACATACATACATGTTTACATACATACATACATGGTCACGCCTCTTTCCCATTGGGGTAGGCAGAGACTATGGAATTCCACTTGCTACGGTCCTGGCATACTTCTTTCGCTTCTTCCACTTTCATAACTATCTTCATGCACGCTCTCCGGTTCTGGGTGCTCTTGACCTGACCTTTGTTCAAAACATCTCCGATTTGGTCGAAGTACGTTCGCCTAGGTCGACCCTTACCTGCCTGTCCTTACAAAAATAGTATATAATCATTCTTATTAAAATGTGACGGAAAAAAAACTTTTATAGCTATTTGAAAGGTAATTTTCCACATATAAAAGTGTTTTTTTATCAAGCAGAATTTCTACCTTATTAACCCAAATTAGTGGTGCTCCCGAATCAGTGTTCTAATTTAAATTACCCATCATGCCAGTAGAAAATTTGCAATAGTAATGTTATGAGAAATCCAAAAGAAACGTTAATTTTAAAACCATTTTCACACGCATTTTAATTAATTTAGTAAGTGGGTACTACTTTTACTAATTACACCGTGTGATTCAATATAAATGCCGAAATTCCATCATCTAACAAGTAGCTGTCTTAAATTATAGGCAAGCAATCAGATCAGGTGTAAAACTACACACGTACGAGTACGTATACGTTCGTACGAGCACGTATACTTACGACACGTATGCATACGCTCCTATACATATTCGAGTATTGGAATGTAAAATGAACTAATTGGGCGGCTACGTTGCTTTGTTGTGGAAGTCCGACTTTATAATTGTCTCACTGTATAACCTTACTTAAAAACGATGATAATAATTGTATAATATCCCATTACGGACCTGTTTGGTAACTTCCTGTAACGTTGTTTCAGGTACGGGCATAGTTGTAGGCACGGGAGTGGTCGCAGCTTGCGTGGTCGGTGCGAGAGGAGTGGTCGTAGTTGTAGAAGTGGTCGGTAAAATGACCGAAGTAGCTTTAGTAGTCGATACTACTACTAGCTCCGGTTCCGTTGGTATTTCTGATGAAGGAGGTACCGTCGAGACTTCCCGTTCCGTAGAGTTCATTTGTGGCACTTCGTTCGACGCACGGATAATTACGGTTTGCTGAAAGTGCCATGCGGATGCTCACACGTTGTGTTGTGATTATAGACGTCAAGACAACGTGAATATACACCAAAATTATATGTACAGAAAGTTTGGAAATGTATGTACAGAAATGAAGTCCCATAGAATTTGTGTAAAAGTGAAAGGTGATCCAAAAACCCTTCTGTCATTGTCTTTACGTCATAGATTAGTTTAATATATATTTGATTGAAGTTATTTCTAATGGGTGTAAGCTAATACTTATCTACCTTTTGTTAAGTTAAGTTCAAATGCCACACAATTAGTTCAACTTTTAAAGGTGAGAGTTAAAGAGGTGAGAAAGAGAATATAAAATAGACATACTAGTTCGGGCTCAGCTGTTGTTGTTACTGGGACTAAAACCGGAGCAAATGAGTTTAAGTTGATCCTTCTTGGAGCTATATCTTCTGTGGGTGCAATAGATAAGTTGACCTTGTGTGTGTCTGAAGGCGACGCTGATATTTCTGTTATGGTCACTTTGTGATCCTGTGGAGAATAAAATGTAATTCTTGAGCTTAACGATGCGAAAATTATTTGAAGGAAATATTTTAGCGTGTTTTATCTTTAAACTAACTGCTCTTTATAACTAGAAGTTCTGCAAGAACTTATAAAATTGATACTGCTATAAAATATAAGGGCTGTGTCTCATAACATTGAGCGCCTTTTTGTGATTTGAGGTTTAATTTGTGTTCAAATGTCAGTATTATATGAAACATATAATCCAAAAACTATTGTCTCAATTTTATATGAAACGTGGTAGTTATTAAAATATCTATTTAGGTTTCATATATTAATTTAACAGGCTAGGATAAAGTTTTTAGTCAATCTAAACTATTAGTCATGCGAATAGTTAAACAAATCTAAGAACTACGATTTATATAAATAGCAAATGCACAATACTAAAAGTAAATATTACATAGCCACTGTTAAGGACTAGCTAACAAGGAAAGTAAAGTTAGGATCAATGTATAACTTTAACTACACATATAAGTTTCTACTTAAGAAATAATTTTGTAAATCACTGCATTTTAGTTTTGAATGGAATCCAATCCGTTTTTATTACGTTACGTTTGCTTTAGCAAAAATGCAGCTGTATTAAATAATAAAGAACTGTATCGTGCATGTGCATTCGAATATGTAAAATTTCCATAAGCAAAAAGCCATTTGAGGTTAGATTTCTCATTTCTGTAATTATTTGTGCTAGTATTTGATAATAATAATAGTACATTTTGAGTATCATTTCAACATGTCATGGAATTCTCAGTAAAGTACAGTACAAACACAAAAACTAGATACCACTACGTTCTAGCAATAAAACAGAACATGCTATCGGGGTACACCCGGACAACACACATGCGGACACGCAAAGCTGGAGACCGGTTGACAAACCTCCATGGTATACATATTAGAAGTTGTGGACTCGGGTCTAGTGGTATCTTCGGCGGCGGGGGGCGCTTCCTCCGTGGGGGGTTCGGTCGTCGGTGGAAGTGGAGGTATTGTGACAGTAGAAATGGTAGGAATGGTAGTAGTGGGTATCAGTAGGGTAAGGGTCGGCAGCGGGTCAGCGGGCTCGGTCTGAAACGTTTCGGTGGTTGTGTGTGGCGCGCCTGGTGTCGTGGGGTCAAGTATATCGGGAGTCTCCCCGTGGTGGTGGCGGTGGGGGTGCGGGGCGGGGGTCAATGGGTCCACCTGACGACGCGCGCCGCAACACACTGCGTTAGTACTACCCATATGTACCCTATGTGAGCGCTGTCTGTGGTTATTTTAGCTACATGGACTACGATCTTAAGGCTGACACACAGTTAAATATTAAGGTTAAATGAGGCTAGAAGCAACTAACTGAAATCATTTTTTTTTCAAGGCTTCTTTCGTCCTCGTTATGTTTTTATCGCCTGTATAAGACAAGAACACTATGAAGTTGAATGGCTGCAGTATGATACATATTGAAAATGGCAACTTTATAATTTGTTGTAGTAAAAATTGAATGATAACTAAAAAAAATTTGTTAAGTACAGTCTTAGTATCAAAGTCCACGCTCAAAGTGACGCTTTGGCTTTGGTTAATGTGTGTTCAAGTTAGTCATTGTGTAAAGAGTGATGTGATAAGCGTATTTGGCTGTTTAGTTATAACCACACACAAAGCTCAACACATTATAACATTAGATAGGTATGTATAATTTCATGGACTAGTTAATACCCACGGTTTCGGACGCATAAAATAATTGTCCCCTCTCCCATTTCCCACTAGAACCTAGTATCATGCTAAATATAACCAACATTTTCTAGGATAAAGCTACTTTAAATATTATTACGGTTTATTCGTTTCCGAGAACAAACAAACAAAACTTTCTTCTTCACAATATTAGTTCAGAATATTTCAATGTACATAGTGAAACTGATGTAGTTTTGTAATGGCGAGGATTGTTTTATGTAGAATGGATGGTTTTATGAAAGAGTGGAAAAGCCTAGTATTAAACCAAGATTGGATGTTATTATCAGCAGTATTGTGAATTTGCCTAAAACTAATTTATTTTCTATTTGAAGTGTCAAAAGTGGACACTACTGCATTGAATGAACCTAACTCTAATACAAACTGGACTGTTAGTAATTCGTATACGCGATTAATAGTCTTTAATTTAGGCAATAAATGTAAATAATTTTAATAATATGTTATAAAAACGCAGCACGTGCTTGCCACGTATTTCCTGCCACACATACGGCATACGTCACTCATAAGTGTCAAACCAAACAATACTTGTGTTGTGACAGTTTGTGACACGACCGTGTCACCTAAGTCAATTTTACGTCTGTGGCCATCATGACCACAGATAAGTTATATTTTTCTTTGTGTAACGTTGAGTGTTAAGTTGTGATGCAACAATAAAAAATACTCATTCTTCTTTCGTTCTTTCTTTAAATACTACACAACACTTTTATACATCAACAGTTAATACTAGGCCTTCTTTTATGGTAAAAAAAATTAAAACAAAACAGAAAATACGACATAATGACCATTGATATTGAGTACATCTCATACAACATTCCATGCCACGTGAGTCCGTTACCAATGCTTCTATGATTATGTGATGGATGACAGAAAAGTGCTAGGTGATGCATTCCGTGATACGAATATGGGATGACTAGCGACAGGGGTTGTTCATTGGAAAATATATTATACATACAAGCACCGAAGTCCTATTATTATTTTTTATTGAGGCTAGACCAGTCTCAGACAGCCTCATGGTTTATTACAACACCATTTATAACGCGTCAAGTCAACTATGCTCAAGAGATGATGCATAATTTAAACAATTTCCGGGCCTTCTGGGTTACCTACGCCTATTAATTTTAGATGTGGTCCATTATTTTGAAGACATAAATAAACATAACGTTGTATTATTTTAAGTTCAAAGCAATGAATAAGTCAACATCTATTTTTTTTCTACGAGTATCAAAAAAAGAAGATTCTAAAGGCTCAATTTGCATCCTTTCATGGGGCGTGCTGTGATCAACCAAGCATAGTTACCTCTTATGAAGTTGATCTTATAGATTTGGGACTTTTTTAAATAAATTTTCAATTCAAATTTCCTATGAACGAGTACGAGTAATATAAAAGATGGTATCACCATGGGGAGCGTATTAAAACAACAACTATATATAATTAATAAAGTTAACAAGAGGCCATCCCTGCCGGGGTTAAAGGCAACATAACGGACTGATAAGTGATGGTATATAAACATATTATATTTTCCAATGAACAAAAAGAATGATGCATATAACTTAAGAAACATAGAACGTATGCCAGTTCCATATAGAAATGGGTATCTTGCGTTAGCACCATAGCAATAGTGATTCATTTATGTATGACGCTATACCTACTTAGTTATAATTAGGTTCCTCAATCAGCACATTAAAGAAAGGCTTTTAAAATGCATTTTATAGAAATTGTGTAAAGCAATTTTTTTTGTTCCTTGAATCTCCATTTACGTAGGTACCTTTTCTTAATCGTAATCTATTTAGTATAGCGTTATCTTAATTATCATTAGTGAATTCCCTGCTAAAAGGCTGGATGGATTTGGATAAACATTGTGTGTATATTTTGATGGGTACGTTAGCATTGTTTTCTAATGTGGCAATACGATCATCCCTTTGAGAAGGTTCTCTACCCTATTGATAATTATGAGCAAGATTTTTCGACACAAAAGCGACGTTTCACTTTTGTCCATATTGTGTGAATTCTCGTACAATTAATTATTATGTAACAATATAAAAGCTATCCTCATGATTATGATAAGATTTTAATATTTCTTAGATTGTATTTCAATGTGAATTGTACTTTAATTTGACTTGTATTTTATATGATCCGAATCCTAAACCAACTCCATTTAAGTTTCTATGAAAATAGTCCTCCAAATAGATGTAAGTACTCACCGGGTCAGTAAGTACATCGCTGTGGGTGTAATCGACGTCATCTTCGTCAAGATCATCGAATCCACTGTATTCGGCATCGGCATCATCATCATCGCCGTAATCGGAGTCGTAGCTATCGCCGGAACCTTCTAGTTGGGGTGACTGAAATCATTACAATATAATGTTTTCATTCAAGTGTTTAAAAATGCACCTATTTAAAAAGCAACACATCAGATAATGTTCAAGTGAATATAGTCCGAGACGCCTAGGACTTTAATTGGCTGAGCCACAGTGGCTGGCACGTAAGATTTTGTTGCCTTTCATCAACATTCCATAGCAATGTATTCCATTTTTTTTTTCAAAATTACAATATAGCTGCTACTTTGTATTAAATTCATTCGGCCATTTTGGACATAACTTATTATTTGTGTGACGGCAATAGGCTTGCCCCCTATTACGAGGGACTAAATTACTGGCAAATTGTCTTCGGGGATGTAGACGTGATAATGTGTGTGTCTGTGAAATTATTCTTCAAATCGGTCTAGTTTTGATAGTTGATTTATAGTTATTTTAAACACAATATGAACAAACTCAATCAACTTTAAAGTAGATGTCAGAAACCAATTTTTTTTATGTTTGGTTCGCCAAATTGACGCCGCCCACCTGGTGGTAAGTCGTGACGACGTCTAGCGATTGTGGGCCACTCCCACAGCACACAATACTATAGAGAGTGGCCCAGTGGCCCTCAACTTGACGACCCTGTGATGTGCCTCTTCACGCCCCGCTTGAAGAACCCTGGGTTATAGGAGGGAGGAAACACGTGCACAGGCACAGGGCGTTCAAGACCCTTATCCTGTGTATCTACTTTTAAAGTAGTTCACCGCTCAGCCAGCTAATTTCAACTGTAACTTTAACTACTGAGTCGATTTACGCTTCTAAGATTACTACTATCACATTTTAACTCAGATTTGGCAAACTTAAGATGGTTAAAAAACAAATGATAAGAAGGGAAATAAAATAAATCTGTTGAAATAACATAGATACCTGTCTTTTAACCCTAGGCGCGGGCTGTACAGCGAGTAGTCTCCACCCGATGACCGGTAGCCGAAGTACGTGAGCGAGAGTACCATCTCGAGATTGTTCCCTCAGTCCTGCCACCAGCACTTTGTGATGACTCCAAAGTTTGTTCCCACAACCCACCTGTTACCGTTTACAAAATTGATTTTGTTAATATTAAGATAGTAATTATAAATAAATGACAAAAACGAAAATGTCATCGGCAGGACTCGACCCGACGGCCTTTCCCTTTGCAGGGGAATGCTATGACCATGAATATTTCTTGTGGTTTTCTTATTTACTTAAAGTTACTTTATCAGCGTAATAAGTGAAACTTACATAAGTCCAAAAAACAAAGGCTATTCTATAATACACTAGCGGACGCCCGCGGCTCCACTCTATTTATTGGTGAAAACCGCATCAAAATCCGTTGCGTAGTACGCAGCGGATCGCGTACACTTCGTCGCAAATTTCTTTGACTGATGGCAAAAAACGCAGAACTTTCAGTATCGTACCAGCAGCGTACGAGCGGAATTTTGTTCACGTCAAATACCTTGGTCCTCGCTACTACCCGCTCGTATGAAAATAACTATTTTTACTGGTTGTTTATTCATCACACACGTAGTGTATTTTCATTTGAATGTATGTAAAATTGTTTATTAAAATTCAGCCATTTCATACAAAATATATAAGGAAGAAAGAAATTTTCTTGTTACCTATTTAATTAGGTTTTAATGTTATAGATTTTTAGTTTAATAGTAGATATACGTAGGAGTCTTGTACTTTATATTAATTCAAAGTCTTTGTTCTTACTAAAAGTAAAGTTAGTACAAAAAGCTTTCTTAAATCAAAGAACACTTAATTATTTATGACTACGTATAAGAATCGAAATTTATTGTACCGGTCCTCTGTTTAATGTACTCGTAGATAAGCTTGACCTAAATTGATGAGAGAGCTCATTGAAAAATGCTTCTTACGTAAACGTACGTAGAGTGTAAGACGTATATACAAAAAAATATTACAATGAGAGATTTCTTTTATTTAATTATGGTTTTAATGGTAATTATGTTCATTTTCTTATCTCAGAAGTCATTAATAATACTTTGATTTAAAGATTTATATTTAAAGTAAATGACATTGGACCTATTTGTTTAGGGTTATGTATAGTTATTATTAAATAGATATTCATTCTTTATAGACTTCAAACGGTTCCTAAATTTCCTCTGCAGTTAGATAACAAGTATGGCTCTTTACTTGAACCGTTTAGTGGGTATTTAACGTATACACCAGCCAACAATCTTATCTTACAGCATAAGTTTTGAGGTTAGTTTCACTCACGGTGTAACCTAAGGAGACATATTGTATTACATACAGTCGTGTCTGTGTCCCCAAAGAAGTAGAAATAGACGACCCCTACGCCTGCATAGAAATGAGTCTATTATCGAATCAATACACATTTAGTCATTTGCGAAGGCCTAGTGCGCCTGTCAATAGATGTCTGGCTTTATAGGTAGGGACCCTTAGCCTCTAAAACAGACTGGAGAAAGATATTAGAAGTACGGTATAGGAATTGGCTAGTTGTAAAAGTCTTACGTTCAAGTAGATAGCAGTGGTAGCATCCCCATGCCTACGTTGTGAAGAACCAGCTCCACTAAGTATAGTTTCAGAACGAGGCTCCGCTTTATAAGGCTCTATCCAGAACTCTTCCTGAAATTTAAATAAAAATTACAATCATTAAAAAATACAAGATGCCAAGCAAACTTAGAATCTGGTATTATAATTTAGACACTAGAAAAATCAAAATTATGTTGTCCTGTAAAAACTTTCTTTGTGACAAAAATACAGTGCTCCGAGAAAGTCACAATGATCATTGTACTCAGCAAAATACTGTATGAAAATTTTTATTTGGCTATTTTTTTAAATGAACTATAAATGTATATTTTCGAGGCGCAAAATAAAGTTGTGTTCTAAATAATCCATTGTTATAAAAGTTACCAATAAGAAAAATATAAAAGCAACCTGTATTAAATATTGATAGATGTCTTACCCCATCTAACGCCATGAAACTGGAGAGTTGCATGAGCGCCCGTATCCGCTGTTTAGAAGCTCTCTTGTGGAAGGAGCCGTCGACCAAAATCACCAACACCAGTCTGCTCTCATCTCCAACACACGAACCGTATTTTGAGTGAGGTTTTTCTTGGACTTTCTTAACCTATAAAACAATACATATATAAAACTGAGTCTTAGACCTCGAACCCTATCCAGGTGCAGGGAGGAGGGATAAGTCTCCAAATTTGTTCTGTGTAGATTGTCCAAATACATTATTGTATCGTGACATTTTTAGTATCTATATCTAGGTATACGTTCCAACTAGGTATTTTTATTTTTCAACGTAATCACCATCAAGTTCAATGCACTTTTGCCATCTTCCCTTCCAAGCATTTAGCCCGTTGAAAAAAAAAATTCTTCCTTGGAGTCAAATATGCGTCTACTGCTGCTTTGACCTCGTCAGTTGTCAAAAATCTTTGACCTCCCAAGGGCTTTTTTAGGTTAGGGAACAGAAAAAAGGCTGACGGTGCCAAATCAGGTGAATAAGGTGGATGCGGTAACAGTTCAAAGCCACAGTTGTGAATTTCTGCCATTGATTGGACAGACGTGTGAACAGGAGCGTTATCTTGATGAAACAGGACTTTTCTTCTGATCATTCCTGGACGTTTTTCTTTTATTTCCTCCTTTTATTTCCTCGTAAACGACGTAGTAAGGTGCAGTAATAATCAGAGTTTATAGTCTGACCCCTTTCAAGATAATCTACCATAATCACACCCTTCGAGTCCCAGAATACTGAAGTCATCACCTTACTTGCCGACAAAATCGACTTAGCCTTTTTGGGGGGTGGTGAACCAGGTATTTCCCACTATTTGGTTTTCGATGTACAGTAATGAACCCATGTTTCGTCCATAGTAACAAAACGATTCAAAAAATCACATTCATCGGCTTCAAATAACTCCAAACAGTCGCGTGCAAAAGTCAATCGCATCCTTTTTTGCTCCACTGAAAGCAGTCGCGGAACCCACCTCGCAGACACCTTGTGGAAACCCAACACGTTGACTATTATGTTTTGAGTACGTTCATAAGAGATGCCTATAATCTCGGCTATCTCTCTAATTTTCAATCTGCGGTCTCCCATAATTAAGTCGAGTATTTTTTTAACATTTTAACGTCAGTAGTGGACGTCGAAGGCCTTCCAGAGCGGGGTTCGTCTTTCACACTCTCTCTACCACGCTTGAATTCTACTATCCATTTTTTGACGGATGAATATGAAAGAGCGCAATCCCCTAATGTACTGACCATATCATCATGGATGGCTTTTGATGACAGCCCCTTCTTAATATCTATTATCTTAGTACTTAATGACGGCACGCTGCTCGATTTGCTCCATTTGCGGAAATGATGTCAGATTGCTTTGTGAATAAATTTATAAAATTAAAACTAATTTTCGAACACGTTTCAAACTTCACACAATTAACAGGTCTGAACTGAACTAGATAATGTGGGTAGATTTGATTTTTAGAACTAAATGGATCAGTGTTAGGCCGACTACTTTTCAATCCACCCTCGTAGTTAAGACAGAACGACGGTAAACATTATTAAACCAATAAAAGTAACTATAAAATGTAATGTGCTAACAAGCATACCTATTATTAAAGAAATGGTTAACAAATTATACATTACAACAGCAACGAAATTAAATTATTATGCAACATAAAACTCTTTTATAACGCCGCTCCTATACATATTCAGTTAATGCATCAATTATGTAATTGAATGACCACGTGAACAAATGTTACCAAGTTTATTGAACGCCACCCCAAACACAATAATAGATATTGGTATGATGCGTTATTTTTACTGTTATGAGTTGATATGTCTCTATATATTCTATAATGAAGAATTACAGAAGGCCTACACAAACGAAGGACTAGTGTCCACGGGACTTTTATCCGTTGATAAATATTTCAATACCTATATATAAATTTCGGCGTTTAGTCCTTCGTGTGCGTTACTCGATACAATCCAAAGAGATCTAAATTAACGACAGACAAAAGTGTCTGTTCTGTGGAGGCCTTTACTCTAAAAGGACAATATTAATAGTTAGGTTCCTATCGAACAACTAATTAACTGGCAAAATTCCTTCAAGGAAAACAACTGCTTTTTTCAGTAGCATTCTTGAGGTATTTCTGCGTGCAGTTATGTCGGTAGCATAACTTTCACAGAGATTAATGCTTAGGCAACGATGATGACTCACGTGCGTACGCATCATCGATAACAGTACGAGTATACCGCATGATGTCAGTATAATGTTTACAATGTCTATTAATTGCTAAGTGGCCATGTTCGCGTTTTATGAGGCGAGTTTTGTTTAAACAGTAATGTATGAAGTTTCGTTTTGCCGGCCGGCCTCCTTTTAGATAATTCTGGCGTAATAAAGAAGAAAACTTTTTTTTAAGAACACGAGGTTTGAATTATCCGCGTATACAGTTTTGAAACGCCCGCGTCGTCGCAGCATCGTTTCTTTTTAACAGACTTAAAAATAAGAGGTTTGTCAATTCGACCAATATTTTTTTTATGTTTGTTCGTAGATAACTTCGTCGTTTATGAACCGATTTTAATACTTTTTTTTTTGTTGGAAAGGAAATATTTCCAAGGGGGTCCCATTATAAGGAAACCAGGATCGGAACCCGGTAAAATCGAGGGGAATCTTAAAAAATTGCAAGGGCGAGTAGTGCGTTTGTTAATTTTTTGATTAGGTATTATAAAGGACTACCATTAAATGAAGGTTTGGAGTCGATCTGATGCGGGAGTCGAAAGCCAGTCGAGGGAACTCATCAACGATTTACAGCAGTTATGTTGTGTTTGATTAATTTGTATTAAAGAGAATTTTACACAACTTTTAAGTTTACGGTGGAAGTCGATTTTTTTTGTTTAAAATTATTTATAATTCTTTTACTATGTAAGTGAAATTCACACAAGCCACCTTGCCTTCGGGAAGTTTATTAACCATTACTCGCGAATTAACTACCATTAAAAAAATCCCTTCGAACGACTCCGTCCACTTTCCTAACTCGTCTACTTCCTAAGTTGACCACTTTCCTAACTCGTCCACTTCCTAAGTTGACCACATTCCTAACTCGTCCACTTCCTAAGTTGACCACTTTCTCTGGGTGTACCATCGGACCTCCACCAAGACGAGACCTTTTCTCGACGCGTTTCGTCGTATTTTTAACCGACTTCATGTACACCGATTACGCCGAGATTTATGATCCGATTTACATGACTATTCTTTAGTTCGGTGCGGAATAGTTGCCATTTGGTCCCATAAAAATTAAACATAGTTATGCCGAGTAGTTTTCATTTTATGATGTTTTTTTTTGTAGTAGTATTTACCTCTATGGTGAACGAATCGGTAGCAGTGAGGCCGTGCGTGTTGCCATGCGCGGTGACTATGAAGGTGTGCAGGCCGAGATCTTGTTTCTGTGGCACTCCGCTGATCAAGCCATGCCGTGAATCTACGGCTAGCCAACTAGGTATGTGTCTACCGCCTTCGCTGCGGACCTATAAGAATGAAAAATAAAATAATTAACTTGGATAATAACATGACATGCTAAAATCCCAGGTTCAAAATCGTGGAGTATTTACAGGATGAATTTTTGAAAAGGGCTTGGACGGCCAAATCCGAAACTATAAGGAATAGCCAAAAATGCTCAAAGGAGTCACGAGTTTGATGAAACTTAAAACCTCATCATTAGATTTTTTTAAAAACCTATAATCCTAGCTGGGAATTGAACCCGTTGATTTTGAAGAAAAAAAACAGACCTTTATTATTACACCATACGATAGTATCGCTGTTAAGGATCAAATTCTGCCAAGTAATGATATACGGCAAATTTAAGGAAAACTTAGACTTTCATAAAATTCATATTTTATGTCAATTTTGAGTCAATTTTGTTCGTAATTACAGAACTGACTATTTCGTCTTCTAAATGATGCTCGTCGATAGGTAAAATTTGAAATTAGAACATAATGTTGTATCTCGCGTATGGAATTAGTAAGTAGTACCGTAATCTCGCGTTTAATACACTATAAGAAACAAGCTGGCAAGTACATTTCAGACAGAGGCGGTGGTAGCGCGCGCGCCTCTGCCCAGTGTGATAAGAGACTAAGAGACAGACAAGAAATACGAATTTTATTAAAATTCTAAGTTTTCCTTTAATTTGCCGTATATCATTACTTCCCAGAATTTAATCTTTAACAGCAACATTATCGTATGGTCTAATAATAAAGGGTGTGATTTTTTTTCTAAATCAATGGGTTCGCTTCCCAGCTAGGATTATAGGTTTTTAAAAAATCTAATGATGAGGTTTTAAGTTTCATCAAAATCGGGCTCGTGACTCCTTTGAGCATTTTTCGCTATTCCTTATAGTTTCGGATTTGGCCATCCAAGCCCTTTTCAACAACTCATCCCTGTATAGTGGTATTCAGTGATATCCTATCAAACTCCACCGAAATCTAAGCGGGAATCTACTTAGTTGCAACATCTGTTACTATACTGTGAATTCAAAAGCCGTTTCTTACTATTTGACTAAAATGTTTCACGAAGCCTATACAATTTTTTTGATGTTTAAGAATATACTGCAGCGATGAGCGGTTTTATAATTCCATCTCTTGAAAACCAGGGATAGCGACAATGCACACTTGACTCGGGACACGTCTTTATCGTCACCGACGTAAAATGGTAGAGACACTTGGTGCTCAGTCGAGCGTACGGTTAAGTACCATAAAGATATTCAAGTGTATGGTGGACTATGAAAATGAAAAGATATCGTTAGCGTATAAATATACTACGATAGTAAAGATATTCCAAATGTAGCAACGTTTAATTTTAGATACGTATCCAAACAGCCAATACGTTTGATTTTGACTGCGTCGGTGACGTAGTTGGTTCGACCCGTGAGATTGTTTCAGTTATCTAGTAGGTACAAGCTCTGCGTCCCTCCATCCATCCAACCATCATTTTTGGCCTAACTTCCTACCGAAACACCGAACATATAATAGTACACTAATAGTACCTATTGTATTGCTATAGTCCATGCTGTACTTTTTCTTGTTACCAATGTCAAGATTTAAAAAATTGTATCGTTATTTGGATCGTTAAAACAGTTTTAAACCGGAAGAAACAGATTTCAACGTTGCAACTGAACATATAATAATCGTACTCTTACGTCCTACGTAATACGCTCACAATAGAATAGTACGTGTAATCTAATTGGCAATGATACAACGACGTTAACCTACTACTACAATTCGTTGGCATGTGGCATCCTAATACTATGAACTCGTCCATTGATTGTACTGACCTGTAATCGGCTTTAATGTTTCCTATACACAATAGCGGGATGTGTTGGGGCATTCTATTTTTAGGCACACCTAAACGATGAGTATTATTGGGGTTACCTCGGTTACATACAAAGAAGCTGACCTACGAGTTTGTTTTCAAATGGCATGACATGAAATCACCGAAGGGTAAGACAATGTATACTGTTAGATAGTTGGGTATGCCCACATTTCGTAGGTTCCATGTAATAATGGGTGAGCCAATTCCCATTACAAGCACTTTATATACATTCGCCAGTCTCGTACGTCTGTCAGTAACATACTACAGATACGGCCTCCTCGCACCCAAACATTTTTTTCTCAAAATATTTTTAAATCTGAAAAACAAACTACAAAAAAATAATAATATGTACACTCACCTTATAAGCTAAAACGTTTCCTGAAAAAGCTTCTTTTGGTATTTCCATTCGGAACAGATGTCCCACATAGGCCGATGTGTCGGGTACGCCCCATAACCGTCTTAGGCCATTTTTCGCTATTTCAGAATGATTTGCTGTTAATTCAACCTGAAAGTTCACCGAAGTACTTTACGAACAAATTCTACTGATATAAAACATGAGAAAGATTTGACACCACGTCATATCTTATATTTTCTCTCGAGATAGATGTCTGGTGAAAATGGAAATATTTTACTATGCGCATAGAGCCAGTCATTAATTAGTTAGGTAGAACCTACTCATATAAATGTGGGAATTGTCGGTTGCATGACGTCGTCCAATATTAGTATTCTACAACGAACTTGGAAATCCTGTGTGTTATTGGTAGAAGGTAGGAAGTGCGCTGACCTGAAACTCTTCGCTGTTGTCGAAAGCAAAGTCGTCATCGTGCCTGGTGAGCGCGAGTGGGCACAGCATGAGCAGAGCGCACGCGATAAACCGCAATCTCACCATCTTGCTGCCTCCTCACCGCTACTTCGTCAACGGCGACGTAGGCGGTTTTCTCATAAACACATTTTGATCATCTGTGAACGATTGAAATATCATAGGTATTGTAACGTTCATATTATCAGCAAAATATAAAATACTGGAAGTTTGGGTTGTGATTGTGATACTGTTTGCTTCATAGCTACGATGTTTGACATTCTGGCGATAAACAAAATAAAAAGGACCCGCTCTGTACTAATTTAGACGTTATATTTAGATTTAAATTACAAATAAATTAAAAATTATCACCATATACAAAATACTTGGTAATAAAGAAGAAGGAGAAGTCTGGCCAAACGGAAACGAGTCGGGTACTGTTACACAGTTAAAGGCGCGTGTTGCCGCATAATGATTGGACGTAAATAGAATGAGCTTTTGAACGGTCCCCGCCTTCCTTAGCATGCTGTCGCGAAACCACTTCAGGGAATACTTTTATATGCTTTTAGAATAATATAACCGTACTTATTTTACAGCCAGTCACTCGAGACGAGGTCCTATTATGGGTACCTACCTACCTACATACAAATGTTACATTAATACAAATTCACGTAGTACAAATTAGTGTTAGAGCGAAACACTTTCAAGTTTAATCAGCTGCAATCTGTTGGTCCGTCTTTTTTCAAGGTCGAAGAAGAAAGAGCTTATCAGGAGGTATGCAATAGCAGTATTTCTGTTAGTTGACATCTGATATAAGCATCTACTGACTATAAATAGAAGCGAGATCGCGTAGGACGTCTGTATTTTCTGACTTAGCATAACCAAATTGTAAGTGTGTGCTCTCTGCGCACTGTTAACTATGTAAAGTGCATGCAGTGTACACACATTTAAACGACAGATCCACAAAATTTGAGTATAGTTGTGAGTGTGGGAAACAATGCATAAAGTTTGTCTGTGTAATTAATGAAGACAACCGTATTCTTTACATATAGTTGTGACATTTGTTGAGACCTCTTCACTGTTGACTAGCGGTTGTTCTATATAGACATTTCGACGGCAATGTCGTAAACAAAATCAAAAACGAAACGAAAAGATGAAGCATTTTTTGCAAAATTTTCTTCTCCAGCGGTTGCTTAAGACAACACAAACCACACATTCTGTCGTGATGCAATTACTGGACATAAGTATTGGATAGAATATAACAGGCCTGCATAGACGAAGTCGCTAGCTTTAAGCTAGTATAACATTGAACATATTTGTGTGCAAATCAAACACAAAGAACCCAAAGAGCCGCATGTGTACTTAAAAGTTCTCAAGAGCGTAATAGAAAGTAGAAAGCTCATAAACTCAACGTGTTTTCAGTTCAACACAATTTTCCTTACAATTTTTAAAATGTTTCCCAAAAGCGGTGAGGATACACAAAAATACTGGACGTTTTAAATTAATTATACTTGTTATGAAGAGTAATTCAAGTAATTACAACCGCAAATGAAACAATATCCACGGACTGATTCGTTCCGTTTACTGAAACTGAATTATTTAAAGGGAAACTGCAAGTTATGGTATTTTATGTTGCAAATCGAAAACAAGGTATTATGTAATTTTAAATATTCTCTTTGTCTACCAAAATGTATCAAAAATACGTATACTTATTACTTATTATGTACGTAAAAACTATCTTTCTACGAAATTATCTCGTTATTTTTTGAAACGATTAACCGGCACATTGTCATATCGAAAGGTGGAAGTAAAGTGTGCAATTATTTGCCAATTGGCAACTAGCATTTCGTAATCGCGGTTTTTAACACAGGATATAATACATTAATTAATATTATTTACAAAATTTTAATTAGTTACAAAACAAAAAATAATAAATAAGTATGTAGGTAATTCTAATTACAATATTTTGACTGACATTTTACTTTAATACATATTATTGTTTTTTTTATGATGCTGATATAAAGATGAAAGAAAAAAGTAAAAGATAGTCGCACTATTCAAACCGTATAAGCGTACAAAGGCGGGGCCAGCCATTCTGGAAGCGTACCCTTGGTTTTGTAAGGGGACCGTCGACTAAGAGGGTTACCACAATGGATCTTTCCCCCTGACAAATCCCCGTCTGCATTTGTGTTTTACCTTTATGTATGTGGAGGTTTATTTTAAAGACTACGTTATAGACTAAACTTAATACTGTACGAATTATATGTAAAATTATTTACATACCTGCGTTTATTTAGGGATGTGTTCTAAAGATTTTGGTTCAAGAGACCAAGATTATAAGAACTACTTATTAGATTTTCATCGTGGTAAATCTTTTAGTGCAGAGATTAGGTATAGATATTGGCTGCTGGAATTTAGGTTCTGTTTTCTAATCATTTTCAACTGTTTAATTAATTATGTGATCACTCATCAGTAACGGCAATAGGCTTGCCTCCTATTACGCAGGACTAATAAAACTACTGAGCAAAGTGGGAGTGGATGTGTATTGCATCTCTGACTATATCCCTTTGGAGATATAGCCGTGATTACCATTATATTTATGTCAATCTATATACTCTATTTTCTTAAGTACAACGATTTTAATTGCGCGTCCGACATTTCTTAAGAAATATGACCGTCGATGGGATACCATACATGGTAAACATTATTAAAGTAGTCTACAAATATTGGGATAGGGAATAATTAAAAAATTCGAGTCTCCTCAACTTGTATAAAGCCATCATAATATATGTATGTTAACGTAATTTGTGTGTATAGCAAATATTTATTCCTGGACCGGATCTCCCTGTTATTAAAAGGATCTCGTTATGACAGTTTGCTTAATAAAATAAGAAAAAACACAAAGGAATAGGGGAGAGTAATCATGATTACTGGGGTTGGATATAGGGATAAATCGTTCAAAGCAAGTAACTAGTTATATCCCTTCGCTTGGTAGTGAATCAAAGTTTGTGTTTGGTTGGTATATTGAATCTTCTCTAGGGAAAGGAAACAAAGGGAGAAATATCAAGCAGAACTCGGGATTATATTTTGAACTACTTACTTATTTAAAATAGGGTTGATTAATGTTATATTTTCTTTGGGGCCCATCGAGATGATGACTGGACTGCTCTGCTACTTACATAAACGTAGCTAATTTCCTTCAATTAACCAATTAGATAACGCAATTACGTAATCGGTTTGCTTTTTATCCCACGTTAAAGCAGGTAGATTTATTAGTACAAGTAACTAACAGATAAGAAGCTAAAATGTCAAGTTTAAGTTGCTTAGAAATTATTTGTTAAGACTGCGTGTTCATACGAGCACGTCAGATATCGTGCGCGATGTCCCCAAGGGTTATTGTGGGTCGGCAACTACGAGGAAAGGCACTATACTCCGTATAGCTGGTATAACTAATATAGGTCAGCCGGTAATCAGGCTGGTCATAACGTGAATAATTCACCGTATCAGATTGAACTTGCAGCGGAAATGTTTTGTCCGTGTGCGATGGTAATCTTTATATGATTTGAGGTTGATCATTGATCAAGTGTCTCATTAGCGTTTTAGTTCGTTTGTTGTGCTCAAATTGAATCAAAAAGTAATCAATTCTGCATAATCTTATTTAATACTTGTATTCAGGTAAATGTGATTGATTGAAAATGATTAGTAATTTTCACTTTATAAATACAATAAGTACTGCTTTGACTAGTAAATGTGAAAATAAAATAAATAATATCTTTTAGCAGTTGTCATTAATTAGGTAATTATTACCGGCAATCTGTGAAATCATTGTTCTATAAAATATGTACCTCTGCGATGAAGTAGGTATAGCTAAAATGCTGCTAAACTTCTGTGTGACAAAAGGGAAGATTTGACGGCATAAGGCATAAGTCACTCTTCTAGCCTAACCTAATAGAAGTGAATAATATTACCGTGACATCGAGACAATTAAAGGTTCCACCATTATACTTACAAATATTATCAATGCAAAAGTAACTGTTTGTTATGCTCTAACCTTAACTACAGGAACGATTTAAATGAAATTTGATATAGAGATAGTCTATGGTCTAGGTATGCTACATTTGATCCTGGATATGTGTGTCCTACGAGAATCGGTATCGGGAAAACACAGCACTATTATTTACAGGTAGGACATGTAGTCATTCATTAATACGCCGAAATCTTAATTCTCATTTTAATTACTTAGGAACCACAGTAAAAAAAATGAATCACAACACTGCAAGCACAAAATCAAAACGAAAACTTTTTGTTTGTAGGAAAAATATTTAAATAGTTTTATAGCTATGATCTAAAATAATATATTCTCTATTCATCAAAATACAACAGGAAGGAAGAGACGTTACGATTTCAAACCAGAACGTCAACACACACAGCTGTCTTATGTGAACGCTTATTCACGAAATTCTGCGACAATAACTAAGGTGAGATTTCTATGAACAAGCATGTAAGTTAACAAAGATCAATACTGACACTCAGGCGCAGCGTCAATCTATTTCGACAGCGGAAGTCACGTGCTGCACCTTGCGCCTGTGTGAATGATAATGCCATAGTTCTTAGTATTCAGTTACTATAAATATGCATGTCTCCTGCCAGTGTGTTTATCGCTTTACGTACATCGGGCGGGCTCCATTTGTCGATGGGAGCCCACCCAAGCAACTATTGTATTGTGTCTAATCGCAAAGAGCGAAAAGGACCATTGTTTCAACAATCCGTGGGGTGCAATACCGTGACAGGTGATCGATATTTTACACAGAAAAGAAAAGTAGTGATAAAGTTTTATTTTTTAGTTTTGAAAAGAGGCTTACAATTTTATTGTTCTTGTTTACAAATATTTAATATTCTGACTTCTATGATTTATTTTAGTAACTTGCTGCATTGCGTGAAACTTGCGTTGCTTGAAAGATGCGTATGTGGTTAAAAAAGTATAAGGTACTTACCTAATTAATAGATACCAGTTACTATTATTTAAAAAAACGCTGATAAGGTTTATATAGTTTTCAGAGCACCTGCCCCATACCGACATATTTGTTTCCATTTAGTTTAGTAGTAGTGTATAGTTTTATACCGATATTAAAATGGCACATCTATTTTAGTTAACATTTTATGCCTGGGTCGTTATCGCTGTTGTGCCCCTCTCTTTTTTATGACAACAATCCGTAGGATATTTATTGTTGGGAAAGGTGTTCGAAATCAAACACATCATACGTATTAGTAAGAAATTTAACGAACCGTGTTTAGTAAAACCTATCACACGATTAAAAAGCGTGATGAATAGGTACCTACATGATTATTTCTTTTTCATTGTTCCAATATGATAACGTCTCTTGCAGTGCTGCATGTTTTAAAGTAATCTTAACGACTGCAAAGAAATCTGTACTTTTAGTAACGTGACGGTCTATCCTTATCTTTCTCCCTAAATAACATACCTACGAGCTCCTCGACCTAATGGCCTCAACATTTCAAGCCAAACGATACAAGTGTGCTAAGCTGAGTCTCAGACAAACTGCCCAAACCGTATAATTTTATTTTGTACATGACATTCAATGTATAATTTCGTACGGACAATAAACAGTAGTGTTAGATTATATACTAGGTTTCCGAAGGCGGCAATAAGCTATTGGTATAGTTATGATCAATAAAATGTCTGGTCAGTCGCGTATCCAATGCCATGAGATTTAATATTATTTTTTAGCCCCATATAAGCTTTTTTCACCTTAAAACTTACACTGGTCTTTACATTTTATTGTCAGCATTATACTACCCGTTTTTGTAAAACTAAACAGTTTCGCTTTTTAAATAGCTTAGGTAAGAAAAGTATCTTTATTATGACAACCAAATTAATTAAGCAAAATGTTATTCATGTAAGAAATAAATTTTGAATTTAATAAAATCAAGCAAGCAGAGCGGATCTTTTCCGGTGAGGAAGTAATAGATCATTACTTAAATTCAAATGTAGGTATTAAATACTGGCTAAATAGACTCAAAATTTCACTATCACAGCACTGAATTCATAAATAAATATTATTATGTCATAGGTATTATAAATACGACAATTACTAAATACAGAGAATTCAATTCCAAAAACCAAATTCGGCCCATTTCCGAAGAACGTTTCAGAATCAGAATTGACTGATTGACCGAAAAATAATTAGCGTCCGGACATTATTTATTATACTTATTGCATTTTGATGGATATAAATGTCTTAATGATATTATTATGAGGTTTAAAATACATGAGATGTAAGATTACCTGTGATTAGGGTTTGTATAATGAGCTACAATACCTGTTAAGATAATATTTCAAAAATATTTTTCCAACATGCAGAAACGTTTGTGTCAAATTTATTTGTTTTTTTAAACAGCTAGTAGATAGATATACCTACATTGAATGAGTTACTTTTTGTGACATAAAACCGCGACGATGATGTCACAGGAGATGGACAAACAGACACAACCTAAATCAGCTAGTTAAGTATCTTAAGTACACTTCGTCAACCTTGAGTTTACCCACATTGCTAGATATGGTCCTATACGAAACAGTTACGTACTCATTTACGGTTGGATAACTTTTATATTAAACCAGCCAAGACTCATCATCATCATCTACCTGCCCTTATCCCAATTATTTGGGGTCGGCGCAACAAGTCTTTCTCCTCCACACACCTCTGTCAGAAGTCATCTCTTCATTCACTCCTCTCCTTGTCATATCCTCTTTCACACATTCCATCCATCTTTTCTTTGGCCTACCTCTACTTCTTAAAGCCTCTACAGTCATACTTTGCACCTTTCTAACGACATTGCTTTCCTCTCTTCTCATAATGTTATGATGATATGGACATGTGTCCATACAATGACAGCCGCTCGCTTCTCAATTTTTCATTCACTGGTGCAACTTTCAAACTTCCTCTAATATACTCGTTCCTTACCCTATCCATTCTTGTCACACCACACATCCATCTTAACATTCGCATTTCCGCTGCATGCAATTGTCTTTCATCCGCCGCTTTTACGGCCAAACATGAAAGTCCATACAGGACGGCAGGTCTGACGACAGTCTTGTAAATTTTCCCCTTAAGTTTCGGAGGAAATTGGGGGTCGCATATAGTGGCTTTGACCTGCCGCCATTTCATCCAACCTGCGTCAATTCTGTGCTTCACTGTACGATCGATTTCCCCATCATCCTGGATAAGAGAGCCGAGGTACCGGAAACTGGAGCAAACTGGTATTGGTGTGCCGTCTAACACCATGGGTGTAGGACTGGAGAGACCGCCGAAATCAGAGAACATGTACTCAGTTTTGGTTCTACTGATTTTCAAGCCTACACTCTCCAGTTTACATTGCCATTTTTCCAATCTACTCTGTACCTCAGGCCCGTCTTCACCGACGAGTACAATGTCATCGGCAAATAGCATACACCAGGGGGTCTCTTCCTGTATCTCCGATGTCAAAGCATCCATTATTAACAGGAAGAGATATGGGCTTAGCGCCGAGCCCTGATGCAAGCCTACCGCGACACTGAACTCGTCGGTGTTGCCAGCAGCGGTTCGTACGTAGGTTTTCGATCGACAATACATCGCACAGATTAACTCTATATACTTCCCAGGCACACCTTTCTCTTTCAAGGCCCACCACAAAACCGTTCTGGGTACCCGATCGTATGCCTTCTCGAGATCTACAAACACCATGTGCAAGTTTTTATGTGCACGCCTATATTTTTCACACAGCTGGCGGAGTGCAAATATGGCGTCTGTAGTCCCGCGACCAGGCATAAACCCGAACTGGTTTTGGGTAATCTCGCTTTCCTCTCGCACTCGTTTCTCTATCACTTTCTCCCAAATTTTCATACTGTGTGACATGAGCTTAATTCCTCGATAGTTGCCGCAGTCTTGCACATCACCCTTATTTTTAAAAATGGGCACTAGAGAACTATTGCACCATTCACCGGGGATCGTCACTTCATACAACAACTTATTGAAGAATAATGTCAGCCACGCATATCCATCTTCTTCCAATATCTTCCACGCTTCCACTGGAATACCGTCGGGCCCTACGGCTTTCCCATTCTTCATATTTCGTACCGCTTTTCTTATTTCATTTCTATCAATCTCCTTCACTAAACCTACATTCACACGTCTCTCTTCTAAATTTCCACTCCATGCATTCTCTTCATTCATAAGTTTATCGAAATACACCTTCCATCGATTTCTTACTTCATCTTCTATTATTAAAATCTTCCCCTTTTAATCTTTTATACATCTTACATGTCTTACGTCCTTCGTTCTATCATCTCTGTCTTTCGCTAAGCGGTAGATTTATTTTTGGCCCTTAGTTCCATCAAGAGCATTGTATAGTTGCTCTTGGGCCTGAGATTTAGCTATTGCTACCGCTTTTTTCGCCTTTTTGCTCAATGGAGAAAAAAAGGAGAAGTATAAGGAATGCCTTATACTTCTCATTTTTTTCTTCTTTTTCACTTTCATTCCCTTTTTCTTTTTGCCATTCCTTAAAAGCGTTCTTTTTTTCTTTAATTACCTTTTGCACTTCTCTGTTCCACCACCATGTATCCTTATCAAGTACACCTTTACCTTTCGTTTCTCCAAACACTTCTTTTGCTACTTTCCTGATACAACTCGCCATTTCATTCCAACATTCATCCACTGATTTATCCATCATATCTCTCATTTCTATCATTTTATTCACCACTCGTTCTTTAAACTTACTTGCATATTCTTTCTTCTCTATCAACCACCACATAATTCGAGGAGGGGGGCGTTTTTTGCCTTTTTGTGAGATTACTTTGGTCTTTAAGTCCATTATTAATAGCTTATGTTGCTTCACTACCCCTTCTCCTGGCAGCACCTTGCAGTCCTTGACACAGACCAACCTACTCCCCCGGATTAGGAAATAGTCAATCTGTGTCAAATGAACACCACTTTTATAGGTGATTAGGTGTGAGTCCTGTTTACGAAACCACGTGTTCACTATGGCCAGGTTAAGGGAGGAAGCAACCTGCAGTAGTGTTTCACCACTCTTTCATAATCCACCACTCTTAATAATAACTCCATGCACTCTTTCATAATCCTCATTTACTCTTCCTACATGTCCATTAAAATCTCCTCCTATACCAGCCAAGACTATTAGCTCTTAATACTCTACTTAAGAAACGTGCAATGTGAGTGTTCATTTCCGAGGACCTAAAATACAGAGGAAGACTAAATCCACCAAATACGGCTCCGAGTTCCACAATGTCTACGAGATATGTGAAAATATGTGACTATTATCACGCCTGTCTGACTCATTCCGTACTTAAGGCATAAATTCTCGACGACGACAACAGCTCTCGTAAGAAAGGAGTATTGTCTGGCTGTGACGTAATGTAATGAAGCTGATATTGTTTCAAACATGTATTAAATCTTTTGAAAGGAAAGTAAGACTGAGTTCACCTGATTGTGATCATTATTTTCCTGTACATGGAGGACCTACCGTCATAATATTACTTTCATAAATCAATCTACCTAAAGCAGGTCAAGCAAAATCCAATCTCCCAAAATGGTTTAACATTTATCAATGTCAAAAATATATTTCCCTGTATTCACATTTAATTTCATCGAGCTAAATTAAATGATGTGACCTAGCTGTCCATATACCTAACTGAATTCTAGAGACGATGCTTCAGACAACATTTAATTGTAATTGAAATGTATCTTACTAAATACTACTAAATGTATCTAGGAAGTGGATGGCATTAGGCGAGAAATAGAAGTCAGAATTGGGAGACCATTCGCTACAGATCTCTTCATACCCAGTTATGTTTATTCGTAGCTCTATGCACCCAGTCGATAGTCAAAAATACTATTTCGTAGTCCGTAATTAAGTTACTAAATAATAATGTGTGTTCTGGAGAACGACCCACCAAAACCTTTTTTTGGAAGTCGGTTGAAAATAGTTAAAACTGCATCTGCTTTCGAACTTCCGAGTAATAGTAAACGCACAACCTCCAGCAGCGATAACAAACAACGTTTAGTATGATTTAGTGGTCGTCGTTACATTCGCGCTTTGTATTGCAGAAAGAGAATAATTCGCTTTTGAATGCACTCTATTCCAACTAATTGTTCGAAAGGTTCCACACCTGCCAGACGTATTTTAACCAGCAAGGAAAATGTACAATATACGTGAATTTTGAATGTCTGTCTGGGACTAGGCTGGGCGTATCTTACGATATTACCTCTCTCCTGACCATCATATCTAATAGTATTGAGATCTTATTGACTGATTCATTGTTCTGATTTGCAATATCCTTAAATTACCAATTCAAATGCGAACAGAGCTTGAATGGCTTGAACGTAGGCAGATTACAATCTATATGCAGCCAGACGTATAAATCTTGTTTCCACGAAATGTCTGCCCATAAATGGAGGTGTTTTTGGTCGTGTAAATCAGTCCCTACCAGCTGGACCATTCATGAATACAGGCAATTCGACACTGTTATACATACGCAAACTACAGCTAGATGTATGTAATGCTACCATTCGTTTGTTCGACGTCTCTATTCTGGATTTTAGGAGTAATATATTAGGTAGTATGTTGTGAATGTGTATTGGTTTACTTCAGAAGGGTTTGGAAAGTATTCAGTCAGGTGCAATAAAAATATATTGTGTACCTACTAGCCGTTCATATTGTACTTAGGTAATAATACGTACGAATAATAATATTCGTACGAAATCTTTTTAAGTTAAATTTCTGGTTTTGATAACAAAACGGACAGACATTCAAAATTCACGTATATTGTACATTTTCCTTGCTGGTTAAAATACGTCTGGCAGGTGTGGAACCTTTCGAACAATTAGTTGGAATAGAGTGCATTCAAAAGCGAATTATTCTCTTTCTGCAATACAAAGCGCGAATGTAACGACGACCACTAAATCATACTAAACGTTGTTTGTTATCGCTGCTGGAGGTTGTGCGTTTACTATTACTCGGAAGTTCGAAAGCAGATGCAGTTTTAACTATTTTCAACCGACTTCCAAAAAAAGGTTTTGGTGGGTCGTTCTCCAGAACACACATTATTATTTAGTAACTTAATTACGGACTACGAAATAGTATTTTTGACTATCGACTGGGTGCATAGAGCTACGAATAAACATAACTGGGTATGAAGAGATCTGTAGCGAATGGTCTCCCAATTCTGACTTCTATTTCTCGCCTAATGCCATCCACTTCCTAGATACATTTAGTAGTATTTAGTAAGATACATTTCAATTACAATTAAATGTTGTCTGAAGCATCGTCTCTAGAATTCAGTTAGGTATATGGACAGCTAGGTCACATCATTTAATTTAGCTCGATGAAATTAAATGTGAATACAGGGAAATATATTTTTGACATTGATAAATGTTAAACCATTTTGGGAGATTGGATTTTGCTTGACCTGCTTTAGGTAGATTGATTTATGAAAGTAATATTATGACGGTAGGTCCTCCATGTACAGGAAAATAATGATCACAATCAGGTGAACTCAGTCTTACTTTCCTTTCAAAAGATTTAATACATGTTTGAAACAATATCAGCTTCATTACATTACGTCACAGCCAGACAATACTCCTTTCTTACGAGAGCTGTTTTCGTCGTCGAGAATTTATGCCTTAAGTACGGAATGAGTCAGACAGGCGTGATAATAGTCACATATTTTCACATATCTCGTAGAAATTGTGGAACTCGGAGCCGTATTTGGTGGATTTAGTCTTCCTCTGTATTTTAGGTCCTCGGAAATGAACACTCACAATGCACGTTTCTTAAGTAGAGTATTAAGAGCTAATAGTCTTGGCTGGTATAGGAGGAGATTTTAATGGACATGTAGGAAGAGTAAATGAGGATTATGAAAGAGTGCATGGAGTTATTATTAAGAGTGGTGGATTATGAAAGAGTGGTGAAACACTACTGCAGGTTGCTTCCTCCCTTAACCTGGCCATAGTGAACACGTGGTTTCGTAAACAGGACTCACACCTAATCACCTATAAAAGTGGTGTTCATTTGACACAGATTGACTATTTCCTAATCCGGGGGAGTAGGTTGGTCTGTGTCAAGGACTGCAAGGTGCTGCCAGGAGAAGGGGTAGTGAAGCAACATAAGCTATTAATAATGGACTTAAAGACCAAAGTAATCTCACAAAAAGGCAAAAAACGCCCCCCTCCTCGAATTATGTGGTGGTTGATAGAGAAGAAAGAATATGCAAGTAAGTTTAAAGAACGAGTGGTGAATAAAATGATAGAAATGAGAGATATGATGGATAAATCAGTGGATGAATGTTGGAATGAAATGGCGAGTTGTATCAGGAAAGTAGCAAAAGAAGTGTTTGGAGAAACGAAAGGTAAAGGTGTACTTGATAAGGATACATGGTGGTGGAACAGAGAAGTGCAAAAGGTAATTAAAGAAAAAAAGAACGCTTTTAAGGAATGGCAAAAAGAAAAAGGGAATGAAAGTGAAAAAGAAGAAAAAAATGAGAAGTATAAGGCATTCCTTATACTTCTCCTTTTTTTCTCCATTGAGCAAAAAGGCGAAAAAAGCGGTAGCAATAGCTAAATCTCAGGCCCAAGAGCAACTATACAATGCTCTTGATGGAACTAAGGGCCAAAAAGAAATCTACCGCTTAGCGAAAGACAGAAGGATAGTTTTGTTATCAAAACCAGAAATTTAACTTAAAAAGATTTCGTACGAATATTATTATTCGTACGTATTATTACCTAAGTACAATATGAACGGCTAGTAGGTACACAATATATTTTTATTGCACCTGACTGAATACTTTCCAAACCCTTCTGAAGTAAACCAATACACATTCACAACATACTACCTAATATATTACTCCTAAAATCCAGAATAGAGACGTCGAACAAACGAATGGTAGCATTACATACATCTAGCTGTAGTTTGCGTATGTATAACAGTGTCGAATTGCCTGTATTCATGAATGGTCCAGCTGGTACGGACTGATTTACACGACCAAAAACACCTCCATTTATGGGCAGACATTTCGTGGAAATAAGATTTATACGTCTGGCTGCATATAGATTGTAATCTGCCTACGTTCAAGCCATTCAAGCTCTGTTCGCATTTGAATTGGTAATTTAAGGATATTGCAAATCAGAACAATGAATCAGTCAATAAGATCTCAATACTATTAGATATGATGGTCAGGAGAGAGGTAATATCGTAAGGGACTAGGCTGGACGTATCTTACGAAGAAGTGAATTCTTCTTTACGTTACATTACGTTAAACGATATGAACTTATAATCATAATATAGTATAAAACAAAGTCGCTCCGTCCGTATGAATGCTTAGATCTTTGAAACTACGCAATGAATTTTGATGCGGTTTTCACCAATGGATTGAGTGGCTCTTGTGGAAGGTTTTTGTGTATATCTATTATTTGTAAAACGGCCGAAGCTGCGGGCGTGGCTAGTAAATTATATTGTATTGTAATGAGTTTTATATTACGTGAGTTTATGCAATATGAAAGTGATCAATGAACAGAATATAAATAAAACAATAATTAAGTTTATTTTTTTGTTAAAGGGAAATGATATAGATACGAGTATAACCATCTAGATAGTTGTCTTCTATGTAATAGCTCACTTTAATAAAATTGAAACGTAGCCTTTGTCAGAATTAAAATTTACACACACACACACACATATCACGCCTATATCCTCGAAGGGGTCGGCAGAGTCGCAGTACACACCCATAATTTGCCAGTATTTTTAGTCCCACATAATAGGGGGCAAGCCTATTGCCGGCACACATAAAATGGATTACGTCTAAAATGGCTGAATGAATTTAATACAAAGTAGCAGCTATATTGTTATTTTGAAAAAAAAATATGACACCCTTTGACTTGCGGTGAAATGTTGACGAAAGGCAACAAAATCTTACGTGCCAGACGCTATGGCACAGGCAAGTCCTGGGCGTTTAGGTCTATTATAATACAGTAATTAAAATAGAAAAATAAAACATGACTATATAATTAAAAATAAGAGGCTAAATACTCGGATATAAGCGAGATACATAATCGTATATGATGTATGTAAGTAGTTTTAAGTTAAAATTACTAATTAATTAAACTATAAAATAAAACGGGAAAAATATAACAAATAAGTATTTAAATACCGATAGATAAACAATGGTGAGAACAGGAAAACCGATTTTATACTACAAGTAACTATTTCTAATAACCATAAATACTAAACCAAAGTCTAAACGGGCATACAATAATCGCTCTAAAATTTCTCTCGTAAGTTTGGATAACCAAGAAAATTAAGTTTCACTTATTATACCTAAATAATTAAACAATAGGTTTAAGGTATATATCTATGGGCCGTAGAATAAGTTAATATAACATCTTGGAACTGTTCTTATGTAGCCTGAAATAAATGATAAATAAAAAAATATAAAATAAAATTAATGATAGTCATTAAAATTTTACAATGGCGTTAAATTACAATGGCGTTATCTCTATCACTCCAAAATTACTTTGCCAAATTTAACTGGTTACTTACTAGCTCTAAACGAGAAAATGTTACTTACCGTCATTGATATTGATAAATAAAATTAATGATAGTCATAATTATGAGGATAAAATACTAGCATAGATATAACGGTGTTATTGTATAAAAACAGTTAAATTTGGCAAAGTAATTTTGGAGTGATAGAGATAACGCCATTGTAAGGATTTTGATTAGAAATAAATATTTAAAATTACAAGTTTGGCTTTGTCATAGCGGCTGGCACGTAAGATTTTGTTGCCTTTCATCAACATATCATGGCAAGGCAACAGGTTTCAATACTTTAAAAAATTACAATATAGCTGCTACTTTTTATTAAATTCATTTGGCCATTTTGGACTTAACCCAATGTGTGCACGGTAACAGCAATAAGCTTGCCCCTATTACGTGGGACTAAGAATACTAGCAAATTGTGGGTGTGTAATGGCCTACCCCTTCGGGGATATAGGTCTGATAAGTGTCTGTGTCTAACGATGTAATTACAATTTTAAAAATATTGATAAAATTGTAATTAAATTCTTACTTTGTAGAAATTGACTGTGAGTTCGAGTTGGTTCGAGTCCAGCGTAAAATCTTCGTTTTTGTGACCTTCGTAGTGCAAAATAAAAAAAAAATTGTTTAGGCAAATTTTTATTTAGAAATGCGACTTACTATCAAACAATGATGTAATTTATTAATTATGTATATACTTTCCTCAATTAATATTTACAATTTAATTGAGGAAAGTAAGTAGGTAGTATACTGTAATTGTTATGTAATTATTCCGTTTATGTAAAGGGTTCCGTTATGAATTTATGAGCAACATAAGTACTCTCACGACCAACTACTGAAACGTCACTCAAACATTTAGGAGCTGTTTAAAAGCTTGAGCAGCCCTTAAACTTTTCATACCAAACGTCACTTTTGAGTATCTGTATTAAAAGTTAATTAATTATTTTGGAAGTTATCAGGTGCACCGATAGCAAGTGAGGCTGGTTTGGCCCTTATATTATGTTTATAGGAACCTCTTAAAACCCTTGTCTAAATAAATATGTATGCTAATGGTTTAAGACGAATGTTTATTTTAAAATCTCGTATGAAAGCAATTATATATTATGTACGTTGACTCAATTAAGTCAATACAGTTCAACTGTGTTGTGACCTAAATTGCAATAGAAGGCGCATATGTAATAGTATTGTGAAATCGCATAAACTAATTGTTGGCTATGAGAAATAACATACTTAGTATACTTATACTTTTTGTTTTAAACTGAAATATGTAAATACATAATCCACAGGCCTAAATTCTCAAGGGAGTAGACATAGGTCCGTTAAACACCTATATTTTGCATGAAAATGGTTATGTAAGTGGAAGGAACGAAAGAAGCATACGAGGATCGTAACGAGTGGAATTCCATGGTTTTTCTCTATACAATATGTATATACTATATAGCAAAATAGCCATTTTGTTGGTCTCGCGTAGTAGGGCGCAGCGCAAGTCTAGTGTCCACAGTGGCTGAAATTCGCGTTTCATAGACATTCAAAACTTTCAGGTTTAAAATCGTAAACAGCTCACTCTGCATTTTTTTTTTCAAAAATTTTGTATGGAGTGCTTTTTTTTTTTAAATCTTTGAAAAAATAAAATTTTATTTTGTTTATTTTCGTTTTTAACTAACAATATCAAGCTTAACATGGATGTATATAAACAAGAAATTTTCGAAAATCAATTATTTGCTATATAAGAAAATAATATTCAGTTAATAGAAACATTTACACATCTCAGGCCCCGATCATGGAGGACGATAGTCTTGGGCGTAGTCGCGTAGTCTGGGGCGGCCTGGCCGCCGACTACGGAACTCGGCGGGGAGGGCACGCTCCCTCTCACTCCCGGCCGCCTCGTTCGCGAGACACATAGCCACTTAAATTTAATGAACAACTAAGCAGTACAAATGGTGAGCTTACAAAGTCATTATCTGACATCTCTCAATATCTTCAATTACACTAAACAATTCAAATCCACTATCAGAATCTTTATTTTGCAAGAATGTATATAACAAGGTCAGAAATAATATTATCTACTGGCTTTTTAACTAACAACTTTTTGACTATTAGATTATTGGGTTTAAAATTAGTTGTAATTTATTTATTTTTATTTATTTATTTAAGGACCTTCAACAAAAGAAGTTCACAGACCGAGTCACAATGTTTCATGTTGGTAATTTGCTAAGGCAAGTGAACTCTTCCAATTATAGAAGGCCACAACGTGCACTTTTAAAAAAAAAAATATATATATATTCTTTTATTTAAAAATCCGATTGTACATGTAATTGGTAATATTTGTCAAATATGAACATTTGAAACATCTTACGACACATTTTGCGGTTAGCAGTACTAGAAATACCCCAAAAACTAAATTTGACTAAAGTTGTGTAATAGAAATAATCTTCAAAATTATTATTTTAATTAAAAAAAAAAAAATTATTTCATTGGCTTCAACAGTATTATAAAAAAAATTATTATGTACAAATAAAATTATATGATAAAATTAATTCAACGATGAATATATTAATTAAAAATATTGCCTATTCTGAATCACTATCTTCCGAGTCGAACTCAAGAGTCATAACAACTGATTTACTAACTACCCTCTTAATGCTAATTATGTGACCGAACAAATAATTTACTAAGTACCCTCTTAATGTTAACTATGTGCCCGAACAACTGATTTACTAATTACCCTCTTAATAAATTATCCATTATTATGTTTTGTTTACATGTTTTTTAAATTTGTTATGAGTAATCATGACTAGGTATTAGGTGAGTATGTGAATATTAAATGTGATATACGAGTATATGGGTGATTGTATTTGGTATTTGTATTTGTATTTGGGTGGTTAAAAACGAAAATAAACAAAAAAAAATTGTAATTTTTATTGAGAGACGTTAGATAATGACTTTATATCTTCATCATTTTTGTACTGCTTAGTTGTTCATTAAATTTAAGTGGCTATGTGTAAATGTTTCTATTAACTGATAAAGAATAAAAAATTTAGCCATTTTTTTATAGTTATTAATGAATACCATTTTCTTATATAGCAAATAATTGATTTTCGTAAATTTCTAGTTTATATACATACATGTTAAGCTTGATATTATTAGTTAAAAACGAAAATAAAAAAAAAATATCAAAGATTTTTGTATGTCAAAAAATAATTGATATATTAATAATGTAATATGTAATAAAATGATTTAGGCGCAATTGTGCGATAACGGAGTTATCATCATTTATTAAGTTAACTCCATACAAATTTTTTGAAAAAAATGCAGTGTGAGCTGTTTACGATTTTAAACCTGAAAGTTAATTATATAAAGCATAAAATAGGTATTGTTAATCGTTTCCAAGCAAAAAAAAGAGGCACTTAAAAAAAAAATTTGAATGTCTATGAAACGCGAATTTCAGCCCACTGTGGTCGTCATCGGGTAGGTAATACAGGTAACCTAATTACTAGGTATATAGGTACTACTACTACTACTATGAGACCTTAGATTACAAACGAGATATTTCCAAATAATGTTTTTTTTATCGAACGTCCTACAATTATATTTATGGACACAATAGGTTCAACCCTTTATTACAAGTGCTGCCTAACCCCTCGACGAGAAACACTGGCCTGATAGCTAGCGTAACGTACCATCATTTCCGTCTCTTTAATAAAGCAGTTATTAAATTGTGAAGGCAAATGAACTGAGGATAGTCATGAAGAACGTGACCTGAGTGGAAATAGCTGTCAGACACAAGTAACAGGAAATGCAATACAATAAAATGCATCTCATAATTTGTGTAGCAAATTGTACTAGCTCACGCCCACGGTTTTGGTTTATGAGGAATTCTTACTTCCCTGAGGGAGTAGGGAGAGGCATATTACATTCTATAGTTATGTTAGAACAGAATCTTATACTATTCTACTAGATGTTCACAGTATTTTGCTTTACATTTTGTGTCACTGTACTAAAATATGCAGGTAGGTGTGAAAGTAATACACCTCTGCGTGCAGTAAAAGGTATAATGTATGAACATGTTTCTTTATTAGGGATTCAGCCTCCAAATACAGAACATCCGAAGCAGTTTTCGTACATACTCTAACGGATTTAGGCCAAATATGTACATAAATAGACAAGTGCCAAGCACCACAGTTCTTGACAATGCACTTCCATATCATATTTGTGTGAGTGGTTTCTTATTAGAACTATCTCTAAGTGGAATCCCGCTTATGCACGCACACAGGCCTATGTTTATAAATATAACATGTCGAGTGACGTGGCTTGTGCATATTGGTATACTCTCTCTATAGTTACTTACACTTTGTATTTTTTAAATGTATTAAAGTCAATAAATGAAAGAACGGGGCCCTTATTTGGCCATGACGATATGAATTAACGTTGTGCTAATGGTGTAACGCTAAAGAAAGTTTTTTACAAGACAGGACAGAACATTAACTAAGTACTATCTGCTTCCATCAACAATTAGGTATCACTGTCTCATCTAAAGCCAGCGACTGCCAGACTTACGTCGTATTGTAAAAACTGAAAATGTCAATAGAGCTGCGATTGTAGTTACTTGCAGAAATAATATCATCTTGAAAAATATTTAGGTTATACAAAATGACCTAAGCCTGGCAGTCGCTGGCTCCGGGTATATTGTGCGTGGTGATGCGATTGTCACCTATAACTTTATACTCACAAAAAATACCTGTACCCTCAAATATCCTGAATTGAAGTGATTTGACAAAAGAACATTAAATAATTATTATAATACTCACTTGATTAAATTAAAGCCGCAACGGACGGCATAACAGGAACTTTTTAGACCTGGAAAAATAAACAGCAATATGTAAATGATAATGTTACTCAATGATTAAAAAACAATCAATTCATTCGTACTTGACAAAACGAAAGCTAATTGACTAAAGAATTTAGATTTATTCTTATTATAGAGAACTAGATGAGACAAATAATACATTATGTATCATCATTATTAGCCCCCCTCAGTTCACTGCTGGACATAGGCCTCTCCAATAACGAGCCACCCCCTCCCTTCTTGGGTCAATTTCATTCACCCGCTATCCGACAAATATCGACGCTCTACCGCGCCGAACGCCGACGAACAGAGTGTCTAGTACGAGTTCCTCACGTACATTTGCTCGAAATACGTTTTACGTATTCCTCCATACATTTCGCACAGTTCCCTGACGTTACCGCAACGGGCGCTGGTGTGAAATGTAAGGGGAATACGAAAACGTATTTCGAGCAAATTGAAGTAGGAAACTGGTACTAGATACACTGTAATTAGTGTTTATGTCCATGTGTTAAAAAGGACATTGACTATATTCAAAGATTTACACAAACAAGTCAACGCCAACGCCCTGTTGCCGACATTCGTCAATTTTCACATCGTATTTCTACCAATTAGTTCTCAACAAATACTGTGTCATCAATTTGTTCACTCAAAATGCTCAATACTAACAAAACAAAGCTTTGTGTTTCACTAGAAATAATGTTAGCCAATCGGAGGCTGAGTTATAGTTTGTTGTTCAACTTCGAAGTGTAACATCCGTTCATACTTTACCTCAGTTTGTTTCTAATCCTGACCCACTTTAAACCGTACGGATACAACTAACCTAACATAACTCGGTCATTTTAATTATTGGAACACATGAAAATTGTTTTAAAACGTTTTAAGTTTTTTTACTTACTCTTGTATTGTAAAATTCGAATTAATGTACCTAACAGCAGTAATAAACTTTAACGACTAACACGCTATTGTATACATAATACATTCTAAAAAGGTTACTTTATGATATCGCTATTTATACTACCACTAGGTAGTATTTGTATAAAGCGCTAGGCCTAATAGACAAGAAAAAAAAAGACTATATATAATAGCATATATAATCTTAATAAAGAGTCAGACAGGGAGAGAGAAGAATAATTTGGAACGGACCACTAGCAAAGGCACTACAGTAATTTAATAAGGGTATATTTTACTATAATATCATAGTACAATTAGAGCATAGGTCCCCGCGGGGATTAGGCAGACAAGTTAATTCATCGCAGCTTAAAATGTTCTTCTTAACAGTATCTTGTATTCATTGTACGTAATTCCAGCCACTTGTGTCAATATTGCCAGATATAATAGCCATATTGTGCATCATCAATGTGTGAGGTAGAAAGTTAACATATGTTAACATTTTTTAATCATATTCGTCTTTGGTTATTGCGAAATAAAGATCAAATTTAAAAGCATGTGGCTTCTTTGTTCCTTTACAAATCTAGGGCAGCAGTCGAAATCTGTATTTCAATGTTGCACCGTAAATATGTGTTTGAGAAACTTTACGAGGTTATTGGAATAATCCATATGCTCGATAGATTTAAATAATACTCGACCAACACCGCTCTTAGATTTTTTCAATATAATATGTTATGATAACCACAGATTTATTTAAGTTATTGAAATGATTATTCATTTTGCAAATTTCTTCATCAACGCGAATCTGGACTCTGGACACCAATTCAAATCAACATTATGTATTCAGATTTAAAACTATATAAATTGTTTTAACTTGTATTTTGTATTTTGAACGTGTACATGGTACAAATGAATGCTATCAGTATCAGTTAGACACATAAGGTAGGAATCAAATTATCAGCATACCCTTTACCACCTTCACGTAATGCACGCGAGTTGTTTGAGTTTCGAATAACGCGTACGCTTATCGGCTTTGCACCCGTGCCGCAAACATTAAAAGCATCTCGTATTCACTCGCAAAACTTTCGCAATCCCCTTTGAATTTGCTCCGCGTGTAAAGTTATGTAAAGTGTTTTTTTGCGCTTAAAAACTTTTTTGAACGAACAAACTCCGAAGCAACCTCGAACATGACAAAAAGTTAAAACTACTGTTATTTGATATCAAAGTATTAGCTTGTATTTAAAAATGACCTCGTAAATATAAACGCCAAAAAATATAAAAAAACAAGTAACTTGTTTTTAACCACTCATCAAATTTTGAGACGATTTTGATAATAGGCAACTACTAAATAATCATACATTATAGTTCACATCCGCAGTTTGATTGCACGGTTCTTTTTTGTCCTTCTACTCAAGATCTTGTGAGAGAAACAATTCATGGTATAGGTATGAAAGAACAATATTGCACTTACTTATGTACGAAACCAGAGCAGAGCTTTATTGAAGTCATAAACCCTAAGTCAAGGTCAAATGTTTCAATAATTTATGACGTTACAATTGAAAGCGCGTGTGTTAACATTTCGTTTAATCACGCAATACACCCTTTGAACTTATTATATTGTAAGTCAAGGACTACTGTTAACAAAGCCAGCTATTATGAAGTATTATGAAGCTATATATGCTATTATGAAGGTGTTTGAACGTAAACCTTCGAAAATTATGGTACGGGCACCAATTGCAACAAATTACTATACGATGTTATTTATACTTTTAATAAAACTATTAAAGGTTTATTGTGCTCTTTGCAATTGTGCCTTTTCCTTTGTGGTAAACTACATTTCTACCGAAAATACATAAAATGTGTGTAACTCCATCCTAACATGTAAAAATACTTAAAATTGATATACCAAAACAAATAAACTACATATAATTAAATAGGTACTTATGTACTAAAATAATTAGAAACACGTCGACATTGTTGCTACTGGATTGGGGTCAATCGTTTTACTAATTCCCTCAAAAGGCTAGCGAGGATCCCAGAGCCCAGCGTCTCATCTCAACCCCAAATTAGTCTAATCAATACGTTATCTAGAGCTAGGTTGGCGTATTCGCGCCGTTTCAGGTTTTTCGCTGATGCATACAATATTGCTGAGCTTGTATACGGTATAAGTACATACTCGTATTATACATAAGAATTTCCATAATATTTACAAACAATCAAAGGTATATAGCCTTTAAATTTATGTTTTATTGTTAACAATAAATCTTCGTATATATTTGTCCCAATAACAATTTGTCCAATGAATCGATAAATCTTTACATCCATTTAATAGGCCGTAAATCGATAGCCAGCTGTTACCGAAATTAATTTAAGGGCCAATTTAAAAGAAATTGTTAATAGGGGTGTTGCGGGTATGTGCTAGTCGTTAAAACACAGTTTATTGGTCCTTCGTACTCGTACTAATTAAGTTACGACTATCGAAGCCCGGGCATCGGCTACTATATAGTAATGTTATCACTCTAAACATTTTCACTTGTTCGTTTTCCTTATACCATTTCACTTTCAACTGCTTATAAGTAATAATCTCGCTGGTGGTGGCTCGATGGTAAAAGAGCCCGGTTGTTAGAAATAGATACACAATTCTACCCACGCCTTTTAATTTCACGAACGCAACTATTAGTCACTCCCAATTGAGAATAAATAATCCATTAGCTCGATGTGCCAATAAAGAAACCGCCTTTTTTTTTTTTAATTCCGCGGCCCAAGGCCGCGGCCTCCCTAACGTCCGTTGCCGGGCGTCTCTGGTTACTAGCAGAGGGTATGTCCAGTGGCGCCCGGCGGACTTTGACCACCTCTGTGGTCTCTTCGGGTGTTGGGTCGGGACGAGAATCCCGCGTCGTTGGGGAAGGGTTTTATCCCGCGTCAGTGAGTGAATCTGGTTGCATGCTATGGGGCAAAGGCCCCGCAGCACGCAACCCTTCTAGCCTGCTTCTGTAGGGACGGCGGATGGCGATCCCGCCGTCCTCAGGCCCCGATCATGGAGGTCGATAGTCTTGGGCGTAGTCGCGGAGTCTGGGGCGCCCTGGCCGCCGACTACGGAACTCGGCGGGGAGGGTACGCTCCCTCTCCCTCCCGGCCGCCTCCTTCGCGAGCATGACTTGCTCGCAGAAGGACACGGCCGCGTTCCACCTACTCCGGCTGGAGACTATGGCTTGAAGCATGGTCTCCAGCGAGTATCCACGCCCAGACCCACTACGAGGTCCCGGCGCTGGCTCGCCCACGCTGAGCACTCCACCAACGTGTGGAGTGCGGTGTCGTCGTCGGAAACCTCGCAGTGTTGACACCGGGGTGTGACCTCACGATGCATGCGAAACAGATAGTTACCGAAGCATCCATTCCCGGCAACGATCTGCGTCGCACGGTACGTGAGGTCACCATGCTGCCTCTGCAGCCAATCGTCCATGATCGGTCTCACCGCCGCGATGATGGTGGTACCCCACTTGGGTTGCTCAAGTCGCACCCTCCATGACTCCATGAGATCCTGGCGGAGTTGGGACCGCTGGTCCTCGATTTCTCGAGACGCAGGCCTGGCTCCAGCGCCTCCTTGCGCCATTGGAACAATGACGCAAGGGCTCTCCTCAAGAAACCGCCTAGAGAAAACTGAACGAAAAATATGTTTTATGACAATGTACAAATTTAGGCTATAGGTCTAAATTAAGTCGATAGGAATGTTGAGACAATATTGATACTACAGCTAAAGAATAGGGAATTAGTATGTAAGTACTTATACAGCTAAGACATAATATGAGACTTGGGTAGTGATGTCATCTGGGCCGCTGGTCAATTGTCACTAGGCAATGAAGTATTACGCAAACTTCGTGGGTTTGATCCACTCTATTCAATATGGATGACAATCAAAACTGAACAGACATTTTTTATACACGACTGTAAGTTTAATGACCGAAGCATTGTAATAGTATAGATGTGCGTAAGTGATAATAAGCGATAAAACCGATATAAGTAGTAAGAATAAATGTGATAAATACTGACACCTTACACGGTATCGTATATGATACGCCCACATTGTTATAAGAGTCACAGCTAGCTGATATATTGAAAAGGTAAAATATGCAACAGCTCCGTCATTTCGTATTATACTGATGTTACTATGCGGTTGGTCAAAGGGAAAATTTGATACCGAATATCTCACTGACAGATATTAATATTATGCTTCAGCATATTATCATTGCGTGTTACGATATAAAAGCTTTGATGTTTGATATTTTCATCAATATATTCTTCGAATATCACTTGATTACATATCAAAGTAATAAGAGCTTTGCTTTAAAAGTTTGAATAGTCTTTGTTCTTGAGATAATACCAGAATATTTAGTGACCAAAATCACCACTGAAATCAAATCGAAGCTAAGTAGCTATACGATACGCCATACACATAGTATAGTTACGATAACTCTGCCCCTTTTGGGTAAATAGCAAAATGTAAAACAAATGTGTATCCCCGCATCATTGCACCTGTGGAGTAGCCGTCGAAAATCTGGGACAACATGGCCTTTCTTGTAGCAGAAGCGCAGGTCGTATACCTCGGCACGCTATTCTAAACGATATAATTCGTAGGGCTCTTTCCACCGCAGGTCTTCCGGCCGTACGTGAACCAAATGGTTTAGCACGAAGCGATGGAAAGAGACCGGATGGTATGTCGTTGCTACCTTGGAAGATGGGAAGGCCTTTGGTGTGGGACGCTACATGCGTTGACACCTTAGCACCTTCACACCTTCCAAGCACATCCGGATGTGCCGGCGCTGCTGCTGCATCGGCTGAAGGCCTTAAACGGCGTAAATATGCTAACCTAGCAGGTGATTACATATTTGAGCCGTTTGGGGTTGAGACACTGGGGTCATGGGGTCCCAGTGCTCGCCGCCTTTATAGAGACATTGCTAAACGCCTAATCGATGCTTCTCAGGACCAGAAGGCTGGCTATTTTCTGGCCCAAAGAATAAGTATCGCCATCCAACGTGGCAACACAGCCAACATTCTGGGAACCTTCCCAGTCGGCAATGACGCGGAGGATTTTTTAAACGATATTTTGTAATGTAAATATTTTTAGTCCATAATTATGTATATTTTGTATATTTTAATTCTTATTGTAAATAAATTTTCCTTGTGAAATATAAACTAAAAACGATTATTGAGTTTCGCAAAAATGGTCTATTTGTTTGTGATACACTCTCGCCGATATAATGAGTAGTGCATTTAAATAATGAACTGTCTTGTCAAACTACAGGCGTGGTTTTACGCACCAATGCATTGCATTCAAATTAACCGGTGTGACTGAACTGCATACATGCACTCGGTGCGATACGTGATTCGTCACGAAAATATCAGGCATTTTCACACTTTTAGGCCTCTGTGAATACGTTATTTTAGCTTGATCATAAGACGTGTGAAAGCTTTTGTCCGGACTTCAGAGAGGTCAAAAAGTTTGGTAAGAGATGTACCTACCTTGGTACTTTGACCTTATTCGGTCGCATGCTTTGTTTCAACGTAAAGTAGATTTGACAAGGATCATTATTGTTGTACTCGTAGGCTCTTTTATCTTATGCCTCTTATAATTTAACGTTACTAATGCTATTAGGTGTTACGCAAATGTCGGTCATTGGTAATTCTAATTATAAATGGTAGTACCTTAAGTATAGTGTTTTGCAGTCCCAGTTTTCGAAATTTCAAAAATGTTAGTGCTGTACTTTATTGGTACTATATGAATTATTCTGTCTTTGAATTTTGTTAAAACGTTAAGTACCCAGCCATGTAGGTAATACATATTTGACAAGGATCATTATTAACGCATATTTATTGAATCTTTGATATAGCGAATTTTGCAATTTAGCATTACTAATGTAATTATTTAGTACAGCTGATAATTTTCCGGGCGCCACTGGAAATACGTTCTGCCTGTAACCAGAGACGTCCGGCAACGACGGTAGAGCGGCAGCAGCCTATGGTCGCGGAATTTTTGAAAATGATAATTTTAAATGATACCATAAATCTAATACAATAAGTTTTGAATCATTTTCCATCGTGTCAATAACGCTTTCTTTAGGTTTGACTTTTGATCTGTAGCGGTTAATTTGTATGAATTGTATAGCACCAGTTATTATCTGTATTAAACATGTTATGAATCCTCTATGAAGCTATTCAGTATAACTGAAGAAGTTTATCACGATTCACGAATAATTATGATAATATATGTACCAATTTCTCTTTTAAAACAAAGTAAACGAACAATACTTATTAACATAAGTGCCTATCAATTTCGAAAGAATTTATCAGAATTATCAAAGGAAATATTCTAACTGAGTAGGCATGCCGTGAGTAGGCATATTGCCAAAGGCGGTACATCAAGGGTATCAGATACAGTAAAAAGAGATATATGCTACAATTGCATACATTTCTCAGCATATAGCGTAAATGTACCTCAGCTATGATCAATTGTTATTATTAGCCATTAACTTCTGGTTTATATATAGCCAATAGGCAGTTCGAGTAACATGCACATAGTTCTATTAATACATACTAGCCAAACCCGCTTCTCAGATTCTATGTCTTGAAGAAAGAGATTAATTTCAACTAGAAAGCAAATATCGAAATAAACTGAGCAATAAATAACATAATATCTCTGTTTCTAATTTTAAAACACACTAAGTGTGCGTGTGTGTTGTGTTCAGGCGTCTCAGCAGGGCAACTTGACATACAAGTACAAAATATGCTGACACGGCAACGGTCGATTAACACTCATAAGTCTCATACCATTACGAAAGTGCATAGCGAATGTCACGCTGCTGTCTGTGCTACATTTTATGGGATAATGGTGTTGGGTTCACTCGGGTTAATAGGATTAGTGCGTGCTCTTTTTCATTGTAATTTAATATGGATGATAAAATGACATGTCCTACCTTAATGTAGGAACTTAAACTGTTATTCTAATACTTATTATTGATACAATTGACTAATTGTTTCATTAAATCTCGCAGTCATGCCATCTTGTGAAGTGTTTTATGTGAAATTCAGTTTTAATAAAGTTTATTGAGCGTAGAGAAACGTGAAAGTTTTCTAATAAGGTGAAACAATTCAGCTCACTAGGCTAATGCCATAAAATTTAATGCAGTTTAATTATTAGGTACTGTAAATATTTTAGATCAAGTACGATGATGGTTAAGAAGATTTCGACATTATCCTAAGTAAAGCTACATTTACTAGGTAAAGTATTAAGGACTGATAAGTTTTTTTTAATTAAAAATGATGATGAGAGCCCTAGGTAAATGTGATTCTAGTACGTTAAATATTATAATAATGTAATTATTACACTGTTGCATGGGGATTGTTTGTAGAAAATTGTCAAAATAATACAAATTTAAATACATTTTAAGCATATTTTGTCTGGATGCCTCCCCTTCATCCTTGACGAGATCTCGTGCTTACATGTTATTTAGGATGCTCAGTAGACGTAGAAAACAACAATTTGCATAAACAGTAAAACAAGACTCGAAAAGAAAGTTCTAATCCCTGTTGGAACAAGTTAATAAATAAACAATAAATATATATATATATATATATATATGGGGACCATTCAAACAACACCATCTCAAAGAGAAGTCTCAAACTAAGCAGAGCTTGTGATATGAGTACTAGATAAACTGATATAAATACTTATACCGGGTGTTACGTAAGGGTTATATCAATGAGGGTGCTGGCTTCGGCTAAGGGCCTCATCTGGTCGACCAGAACCCGTTTCGATATGTAGCGACCGCCACAGAAGAAAAAAAAAGTTCATAAAAAAAACATTATTACCGAATAAAATACACACTTGTTTAACAACACTAGAACTAAAATCAGCTGCTTCGGTCATCGACATCAAAATAGGTACAAATAATGCGCGCCTGTGAAAAGCCTTCCGTCTCACTCCTGGTAGGAACATTTTGTCTCTGTTTCACATCAAGCGATGCCACACGAAGCCTTCGGTCGGCGTCGGTCGGCGTTTGAAGTTTCCTAGAATTTTATTTAAAATCATTTAGCAAGGTCACAGGTCAGTTCAGTTGCATTCTTTGCTTTGTGAATTGAGGTAGCTAAATAGTTGTTTAGTGTGTTAATGTGTGAGTTGTGTCAAGTTGTGTGTGATAGTGATTGTGTTGTGTAGTAATGGCTTTGAGTAACGAAGAGTATTACGAGATGATGCTTTGTGTAGGAGCATCAGAAGGTAATTTGAGCGCTGCCCGTGAGTTGTACCTACCGTGAGTTTTGATGAACCTAAAAATACTGTGTACGCAGTCGGGTCGAAGCCGCATTTAGCACTGTTACACAAGAAATTAACCTTTCCTGTAAACAGGTAAGATTTTTCTAAAATTGGGGACAGAGATTTTACTATCACTTGCATGTGGTGCACCTGTCGAACCACGGACGAGGATCTGGGGAAACATAACTATGTGTTGGTCAAAATGTTATTTACATAAACAAAAATAATCCTTTAAGGAAGTCCACACCGCCGAGATGCCCGCGCCACCGCCAAGGGCATTGTACATACGTACCACGCGCTCATTGTCTAGTTGTAGCTACGTCAAGCCGTAGCGTTGGGACACGTTTGTTTTGATTTGAAATATCTTTTTAATTGTCTAGTTGTAGCTACGTCAAGCCGTAGCGTTGGGACACGTTTGTTTTGATTTGAAATATCTTTTTAAATTTTTTGATGAACTTTTTTTTTCTTCTTTGTCGGTCGTCATATATCGAAACGGGTTATGGTCGACCAGCTGATGATGCTGGCTTCGGGTTGATATAACCCTTTCGTAACACCCTGTATATATGATTTTTTTTTGGAAATACATACATATTATACATAAGAAACATCCAGACTTTGGTACAAACGTATCTGTCTTCACACAAAGTTTGTCCCGACCAGGAATCGAACCCGAGAATCCGGTATGCACTACCGACCACGCCACCGAAGCAGTCGATTAAATGTAAAGTACTAAATCTGTAATTTAATAGGGATTTCAAGGTTAACTTCGACACATAATGCCGTAAAAGGTATTGTTACTAAAGAACAGACAATAATAGCGCAAAGGTATTTGTAAACATGACAATTAATTAAAACTTCTCATAAAAAGACTTTGTCGGACAACTTTTAATTCAAATAAGTTAAAACATAATATAAAGGCTAGCTATTATTTGAATAAGTACAAGAGTCTTTATGTTGAACCTTTGTGAGTGGTTTGTTTAACGAAACATGAAAAAGCAACATTTCTCTTGTGTAGCCGGAGTCACGGACGGTACTCGATGAGAAAGAAACGTACAACACAGAAGTAAACATTTCATTTATAAAATATTTACAAATACACTAGTTTCCATATTTTTTCTGAATTTATATTCATTGGATCAAGTCTTACGATATAGGTATTAAAGACAATTCTAGAAGTGGAGAAACATTTTAAACATAGCGGGTAATGTTGAAAATGTATTTATTATTAAACATGTATCGAAGAAAGCATACCGATATCGCTAGAACGTTTAAATCAATGTCGATAAACAGATTACAAGCACAAAGAAATCGTGGAATCCTTTGTACCGTGTTAATACTCGTACCATGCATATACAAACATGAACACCTGTTTCGAAGATAGAATTGTGCCGGTCACAATCGATAGCGTAGACAAGACATTTCTCTGATCTGAAATTCTTAACACTCAGGTTGCTACCGATTTCATGCTTCAAGCGATTGAGTTGTCATGACGTTTGCAGACAAAACTATCACGATCCAGTCGAACGTCTCTGCAAAGTAATGATCGGAGATAACACAGACCTAGAGCAATGTTTTTGCTTACGCTATGTCTGTGAGCGATATCGAAGTAAAGTAATAATAATCACTATTAAATATAATAATTGTTTATTAAACAGTCATTTAAACCACAACGCTTTTAAGAAACTTCTATAATATCTGCGGTATTATGACCACAATCCATCCTATAATACAACAGTAGAAATCATGTGTCTGTACATTTAAAAAAAATAACAAAACGTACAATCACTTTTTGTGCGCGTGGGGGCGATATAAAAAGGTTCATAAAACACAAAAAGTTTTTTTTAATTCTTGTCTGGCTGTATATACCTACCGATGTTAATGTGAATGTTACTTAAACGCATTTTCGTGGATTTTTCACTGATAAACGAAGCTCAACTCAGAGCAACATAATAAATAGCCAATAGGCTTTAAGTTATCGCATAATTAGGTAACAGATATCATTTCAAGCGAGCGGAGCTGCGGACATTAGCTAGTTACAACATAAAACAATGATAGTAAATGATTCATGGGCACCTACTTGGTCGTCACGCTAACACAACTGCACTGTTGTTAGATGTAATTAATAAATAAATGAATTTATTTCACAAAACATTTTACAATATTTGAGCATGTCATCTAAACCTGTACGTACACTACTAAACTGCCTCCAAACTAGGGTAAAATCCTGTATTCTGGGGGACAGTGTGAACGGGAGCATGTATGTGAGCCTGGCTCACTGTGTTTGCAATACCATGCATGTGTGTTAGTGTGTGTGTGTCTGTGTGTGTGTGTGTGTGTCTGTGTGTGTGTGTGTGTGTGTGTGTGTGTGTGTGTGTGTGTGTGTGTGTGTGTGTGTGTGTGTGTGTGTGGTGTGTACCACATAGATACTTTACTAAGTTAACGCAAAGGATTATAATGGATCCCTACAGTAATACGAAGCGAATTCAAGACCAATATCTAGGCGATACTTCGGTTCTATTACTTGTAACATGTACGATAGGTATTATGATATCTAGCTGTATTGTCAGAGCCCCTTTTCAAGTGTCTGTAATTTCAGGAGATATCTCCCTATGTGATTATAGAAATTGGATATCACGCTCTGTTGCTTTACGACAAAGGATGACAAACTCAAAATCGATTTTACTGTACGCCCTCTTTATAAGATTATACTGTAACAAATAACAAAACACATCCCGACAAATTGAAAAGTTTTAAGAACTGAATCGATTTTGTCTTACAAACTAATTAGCGTCTACTAACTATCAATTCCAATATTGTGTCCCTTCGTCCAGCATACTCACCATGGAATCCTGATATTTCATGAATGCCAAAAAATAGTGCTGAAATAGTGCTAATTAGTGCCCAAAGGAAAAAAATAGTGCTCTTATACTTAAGAAATTACAGCCATAGTTCGATGAGTATGCTGGACGAAGGTTTCGCCCAGCATACTCACCTCCATTTGTGGAATCTGTGTACGCTTCAACCATAATTCATACTTCAAAAAATTGTGCCCAAATAGTGCCAAATGGTGCCCAAAAAGAAAAAACGGTGCTCTAATAACTCCGGAGTTATAGGCTTCGTTCAGCGAATACCGAACGAGCTATAGGTACAATTTACGGCTTAAAAAATTGTGCTTGAAATAGTGCCCAATATCACCAATTTTCGCTTGACTTTTGACCTAGAAAACCATTAAATTTTAATTGTAAACTTTTACATAACATTAGATTTTGTACAGTCGAGTTCAAAACTTTCTAATAACTTACATTTTGTATAACAATTTTTTAACCCCCGACGCAAAAACGATGGAAATTTGACGTGTCTGTGTTTATGTGTGTGTGTGTCTGTGGCATCATAGCTCCCGAACGGATGCGATTTAGATTTTGTTTTTTTTGAAGGCGAATAATTAGTCGGCAGTGTTCTTAGCAATGTGTGATGAAAATCGGTTCAGTCGTTTAATAGATACGGGGAGATGAGGTGGAAATAAAACACAATTTGCCGATGGATAAATGCATGAAACGCACAAAGCGTTATTTTGTTCTAGAGCGGTATGCAGCAATAGTTATTTTATATTATCTCCGAAACTATATGACCAATTATTGTTATACTGTCAAGGGCAAATTAATAGTATCTCTGTGATTTTCTTGTGATCATAAAATAACTTATTCTGATAAGCATTAATATGTTGTTATTTAAATAACTATTCAAAAATGAACATGCTGAAAAATACTTTATTAAAACATAAAAGCATATATATCTACTAAAATATAAAAGAAAGAGATATGGTACTTATAGACCAGCCAGCCCAGCAAATTATCTCGGATCGGCGCAGTATGCCTTAGGATCAGCTTTTGCTGGTGATTTTTTAAACATATTGTGATTATTATAAACTGTGATTGCTCAATTTATAGGTAGTTATTTGTAAGTTAGTTATTGCGATTTTAACATTGTAGCAGTAAATTTACAAAACTAGATAAGTAAGTGTTATTTTTGAGAAAGTTTTACTAATATTTGGAATACTATTTTTTATATACGAGGGTGGATTGAAAAGTAGTCGGCCTAACACTGATCCATTTAGTTCTAAAAATCATATCTACCCACATTATTTAGTTCAGTTCAGACCTGTTAATTGTGTGAAGTTTGAAACGTGTGCGATAATTAGTTTTAATTTTATAAATTTATTAGATAAGCAATCTGACATCATTTCCGCAAATGGAGCAAATCGAGCAGCGTGCCGTCATTAAGTACCTCCATAAGAAGGGGCTGTCATCAAAAGCCATCCATGATGATATGGTCAGTACATTAGGGGATTGCGCTCTTTCATATTCATCCGTCAAAAAATGGATAGCAGAATTCAAGCGTGGTAGAGAGAGTGTGAAAGACGAACCCCACTCTGGAAGGCCTTCGACGTCCACTACTGACGAAAATGTTAAAAATATACTCGACTTAATTATGGGAGACCGCAGATTGAAAATTAGAGAGATAGCCGAGATTATAGGCATCTCTTATGAACCAAAACATAATAGTCAACGTGTTGGGTTTCCACAAGGTGTCTGCGAGGTGAGTTCCGCGACTGCTTTCAGTTGAGCAAAAAAGGATGCGATTGACTATTGCACGCGACTGTTTGGAGTTATTTGAAGCTGATGAATGTGATTTTTTGAATCGTTTCATTACTATGGACGAAACATGGGTTCATTACAAACTCAAACATTAAAACAACAATCAAAACAGTGGAAAAGACCTGGTTCACCACCCTCCAAAAAGGCTAAGTCGATTTTGTCGGCAAGTAATGTGATGGCTTCAGTATTCTGGGACTCGAAGGGTGTGATTATGGTTGATTGTCTTGAAAGGGGTCAGACTATAAACTCCGATTATTACTGCACCTTACTACGTCGTTTACGACAGGGAATAAAAGAAAAACGTCCAGGAACGATCAGAAAAAAAGTCCTGTTTCATACGTCTGTCCAATCAATGGCAGAAATTCACAACTGTGGCTTTGAACTGGTACCGCATTCACCTGATCTGGCACCGTCAGACTTTTTTCTGTTCCCTAACCTAAAAAAGCACTTGGGAGGTCAAAGATTTTTGACAAATGACGAGGTCAAAGCAGCAGTAGACGCATATTTTGACTCTAAGGAAGAATCATTTTTTTTCAACGGACTAAATGCTTGGAGGGGAAGATGGCAAAAGTGCATTGAACTTGATGGTGATTACGTTGAAAAATAAAAATATATTTCATTTATTTTGTATTTATTTTCTTCGTTACGCAGATTACTTTTCAATTCACCCTCGTATTTGAAACGACAATTTTTTCTATTTAAAATTGATTTTATTAGATTGTTGTACTAATGATAGTCTTATTTTGAATGGTAGGTATAACAATATAAATAATATATTAGAATATAATGACTGTTAACAAAAGCTGTGAAATAGTTTTTAATTAAACTAGGGGGTAACTTTAAATAGTGCTGGGTAGCCAAAGGTTAGAATTTGTAAATAGCACTTTTTCTTTTTTTTTTTTAATTCCGCGGCCAAGGCCGCGGCCGCTCTAACGTCCGTTGCCGGGCGTCTCTGGTTACTAGCAGAGGGTATGTCCAGTGGCGCCCGGCGGACTTTGACCACCTCTGTGGTCTCTTCGGGTGTTCTGGTCGGGACGAGAATCCCGCGTCGTTGGGGGAAGGGTTTTATCCCGCGTCAGTGAGTGAATCTGGTTGCGTGCTATGGGGCAAAGGCCCCGCAGCACGCAACCCTTCTAGTCTGCTTCACTCGGCGGGGAGGGTACGCTCCCTCTACCTTCCGGCCGCCTCCTTCGCGAGCATGACTTGCTCGCAGAAGGACACGGCCGCGTTCCACCTACTCCGGCTGGAGACCATGGCTTGAAGCATGGTCTCCAGCGAGAGGGTATCCACGCCCAGACCCACTACGAGGTCCCGGCGCTGGCTCGCCCACGCTGAGCACTCCACCAACGTGTGGAGTGCGGTGTCGTCGTCGGAAACCTCGCAGTGTTGACACCGGGGTCTGACCTCACGATTCATGCGAAACAGATAGCTACCGAAGCATCCATGCCCGGCAACGATCTGCGTCGCACGATACGTGAGGTCACCATGCTGCCTCTGAAGCCAATCGTCCATGATCGGTCTCACCGCCGCGATGATGGTGGTACCCCACTTGGGTTGCTCAAGTCGCACCCTCCAAGACTCCATGAGATCCTGGCGGAGTTGGGACCGCTGGTCCTCGATTTCTCGAGACGCAGGCCTGTGGTCCCGCTCCAGCGCCTCCTTGCGCCATTGGAACAATGACGCAAGGGCTCTCGCTTCCAGGTCCCATGGAGGGGTCCCGGCTAGGAGACATGCAGCCTCTCCGGAGATCGTGCGGTACCCCCGTATGGTTCTGACGGCCAAGGTTCGAAGTGGTCTGTTTAACAGAGTCACGTTCCCCTTGACCGCCAACCTATCCGCCAATACGGGAGCCCCGTATAGGGCCATACTCCGCACGATCCCCAGGTACAGTCTCCTGCAGGAAGCGTTGGGTCCCTTTAGGTTGGGCATCAGTCGCGAAAGCGCGACCGATGCCTGCGTCACCTTGGGGACCAAACTTCGGAAATGTGGTCCGAAGTTCCATCGGCTATCAAGTACGATCCCTAGGTACTTCATCGAGGGCTTGATGCCGATGCTAACGCCTCCCACATTTATGCTGGAACCTTCGGGTGGACCGTTCCGAGGTCTGTGAAAACACAGAACCTCGGACTTGTGCAAGGCCACCTCCAGTCCCAGCTGCCGTATCCGACCCACGACTCGAGCAACACCCGTCGTGACCTTGAGTGCTGCCTCCTGGTACGTTGCACCCCGCGCCGTGACGAGGGTATCGTCGGCGTAGCACGTTACGCCGACGCCCCTAGGCAACGCACCTCGCAGCACCCAGTCGTAGCCGATGTTCCACAGAAGCGGCCCCAGAACCGACCCCTGTGGAACACCGCACGACACATCTCGCCGAGCTGGCCCGAGCCAGCTGGGGAAAGCTATGACCCTCTCCGAGAGATAGGCCCCGACAATATGACGGAGGTAGAGAGGCGTTTCGTGATACACGAGCGCCTCCCTAACGCAGCTCCATGGCAAGGTGTTGAACGCGTTGGCGATGTCAAGAGACTTGTAGCAGGTTAAGTCAACCTTACCCACCGGCGGTTCAGCGGAAGCTCACGAGACAATTGGATGGTATCCCAGGGCGCCAGTTCACATATGAACGGTGTGTGTGATGATTGGAGAATTCAATAAGGTACCACAGTTAGAGGGTTCACAGAGAGTATAATTTATAAGCTTACAATATTGAACAATATATATTGAATTTGGTTGTACAGTTAACACAAAAAGGGTAGGTATGTAGCTGCTAGCCTACTTCTTAAATCATAGATTATAGGTACAGTAATTATTTTAAACTTGACCTTTATATTATGACGCTAGTTCTTGAAACTGGAGTGGACAGAATTATGGATGAAGAACACAGGATTAGATGGTGAGCAAAATACTTAACTTAATTGTTATGGTTCACGCGGTCAGCTGGGATTGTCAGGGGGCGCACGTGCTGTGGTCCTGTGAGCCCAAGACGACCTCGCGTATCCTTGCCGTAGAATGTTTAGGCTATTTCGGTACAGCTCCAGAAACGTCGACTACCCTTGCAATTCTGCTCCAAAACACCGGACATCAGTAACACTATCAAGAAACGCCCTTTGGAATGCCTAAAACAGAAAAATGCTTCCACGTTGTCCACGTCGAATGGGAGGGAACGCTCCCAGCCTCTTGAGATCACGTTCGATAGGACGCTTGAAAAGTATCGACAATTGCTTCGACTCAATTTATATTATTCCCAGTAAAATAACTTCTTCCAGACTTGTAGGTTAAGTATCAGACAGATGTAGTGATCTAGAGATATTTTCACTAAAGTATCCAGCAGTGGAAAGACCACCACCACCTTGCCCTGCGAGACTGCTTCCTCCGTCAGGCTCTTCACGCGCATGATCGCGCTCACGGTGGAGCGTCCCCGACGGAAACCGAACTGGTTATCCGCCAGGTCTGGCCCCACACTCGTGAGATGCTCGACGAGGCGTTCCGCGATAATTCGCTCAATGTAAATAGCACTACCTTTTTAGGAATAACAATAGATTCTAAATTACAATGGGGTGACCATATCACCATTTTAGCTAATAAGCTTAACTCTGCTGCGTATGCTGTGAGACGGATTAGGCAGTTGACATATGTAGCTACTGCTAGGCTAGTTTACTTTGGTTACTTCCGTAGCTTGATGTCCTATGGAATACAACTTTGAGGAAATGCGGCAGATATAGAAACAATTTTTATATTACAAAAGAGGGCAGCCCGTGCCATTTATTGTTTAGGTAAGAGAGATTCTCTTAGGGGGCGATTTAAAGATATTAATATTTTAACTGTAGCTTCCCAATATATATTTCATAACATACTGTATGTCAGGAAAAATAGATCTAGCTATACTAAAGTAAGTGACGTTACAGACAGAAATCTACGTAATAAAAATAAACTACTCCTTCCGTGTTATCGGCTTAGCAAGGTTAGTCATTCTTTCAAGGGGGAAGGTATACGCTTTTATAATAAATTGCCTGAATCGGTCATTTGTATGTCCGACAATAAATTTAAAACCTTTATAAAGACCACTTTATGTCAAAAAGCATATTATAAGAAAATTGATTACCTTAACGATAAAAGTGTCGGGCTTAAGCATGGTGCAGGCGCCTCCTAAAATGCCGTAATTGTAGCATATTTTGTACTTTGGTGACTATATACTTATTTTTTTTTGGTGCATTATACACGCCCTTTTTGACTTTGACACGGGACCAATGTACATTCGTCCACATTTAGTCTTAAGAAAATGTATAAATGAGTTAATTATTGAAAAAGACTGACCGAGAGTTTTATTGCCAGGTTCTTTCTCTCGGTTCTACTTATTGCTTTGCGAATCTGGCAGTACATGTAAATATAAAAGCAATGACATTTTTTTATTTTAAGTACCTACTGACGTTTGTAAGAGCCATTTAGTGACCTATACAAATAAATAAATCATTTCATTTCATTAGTAATAAATAATGTAAGTAATTAAAAATGTTTTTATTGTTAAACCTTTTATTAATCGAACTATTGGATCTTGTAAATAAATTGTACACTAAAAAAAACTATAATATATTTCCTTTTTACAAATTGTCAAGATCTCAAATAGGTACCTACCTATTTTATTAATTTTATTGGCTGCAATAAACTATTAGTGCCCAGACATTTTTTTGGGAAATATTTCACCCTACAAGCAATGAAGTAATACGAGTAGATTTCATTTACGCTTACAATTTCATTTATTTACAAAGAAAAAAATTTATAAAAATTAAAATAAATTTAATTAGCATTTAATCGACAGTTTTTGATATGTGAGAAAATACCACAATTATTCCCAATCACATAACCGCCCACAATTAGAATTTTTAATATTTATATCCAAAAACATGTGTGAACGACTGTACCTCATTTAACGTTAGTATGTAGAAGTTAACAATTAAATTTAATGGTTTTCTAGGTCAAAAGTCAAGCAAAAATTGGACTGATATTGGGCACTATTTCAAGCACAATTTTTTAAGCCGTAAATTGTACCTATAGCTCGTTCGGTATTCGCGTAGTGGGGTGAGTATGCTGGGCGTAGAACCTACGCCCAGCATACTCACTAAACGAAGCCTATAACTCCGGAGTTATTAGAGCACCGGTTTTTTTCTTTTTGGGCACCATTTGGCACTATTTGGGCACTATTTTTTGAAGTATGAATTATGGTTGAAGCGTATACATATTCCACAAACGGAGGTGAGTATGCTGGGCGAAACCTTCGTCCTCATCACTCATCGAACTATGGCTGTAATTTCTTAAGTATAAGAGCACTATTTTTTTCCTTTGGGCACTAATTAGCACTATTTCAGCACTATTTTTTGGCATTCATGAAATATCAGGATTCCATGGTGAGTATTCTGGACGAAGGGACACCAAATATTTAATCTAGATCCATATTTTGCTATCCCGAATTGATAATTCATTCAATTACTAATTTGACATTGACAGAAATTATCAATCCAAGACAGGAAAATATGGATCGAGATTGAAAATGGGTATTAAGACTAGTAAGTGCATTAAGTAAAATCGATTATTGACCCCAAAACTACGTTATACAGAATGTAACATTGATCTGGGTCAGTGAGGGAAACTGAAACTATAAGAATTACGAGACTGTTCTTAGGAACCTTGTCATCGATTTTAGTAAAAATAAAAACCGCATTCACAGAATAAACTGAGGATGTATTATATACACAGATGTAAACGCGTGTCTGCTAGTTACACAAAGTTTACAAGAGTGATTTTCATTCAGTTTTCAATGGAAATGATATTCATGAGAAAAGATACTCATACATAATTCCGTTAAGTTTTGTGTAATGTTATTATGTACAGAGTTTTCCTGTTTTTACTTCATCAATATGTAGGTGTTAAAATAATCATTAGACAAAAGAAAAATGAACCTTAAAAATACATTAAGGGAACTGGATGAATACGTTGAACACAGAATTGTGAGAAATAAATTTTGAAAGTCCCGGTGCGAAGCCTTCCTAACATCTTAATGTAATTTGAGTGGATAGAGTGCACTTCAGTAAATACGAAGCGACTGCACGTAGATGTTGATTTAGTAAAGCTGCTTAATGTTTAAATAAATCAACAAAGTAAAATTGACGGTGATTATATTAAAGCAAGCTGACATCTATGAAGATGCCGTTGCGGAATAGAGTGCTGACCAGAAAATGAAAGAAAAAGAAGCGATATATGTTTATCTTTCCAAACAATTTCACTAAACGATATTCTAAGCTTGGTGATTACCTAAAGCTTCTATAATATTTATAAATTACTTTATTTTTTCTTTCCCAGAAAGTGATTTTCTTAAAAAAATTATCTCCTCGCAAATGTCTCCAAATTAAAATTGGTTACTAATTGCTGAATTTGTCAAGTTACTCTTTCTTTTTACCCGACTGCTAAGGAAGGTTTTGGTGTATTTGTAGGGTGTATTAATAACTTAAAAGAGTTAGGCTGTTCTCTTTGAGACAGTCTTGATAATGCCTCGTTTAGAGGCGAAACAATTGTCGACGTTTTGTTGTCTTTTTTAACTTAAGTTTTTAACATCTTACTTACCATTACTTTGTCATGGATTTTCGCTAGGTAACGCCTGTTTCTATCCAATACTTAAAAGAGTATTTGTTTCGATGTTTAAGAATTTTATCTAGATCACACGTAATAAGTTTTACTTAAATCAGTTGTATTAATACCTAATTAGTACGTTAATAAGATTAAATTTTAGAACAATAGCTCTTGCCTAGTATGAATTAATTGCTACCAGGCGTAACAGGATCCTTGCAAGTAATAGTAGATACGATAACAACTAAAAAGGTGACAGAATAGCTGACGAGAGAAATTACCAATAGGTACGTTGCCTTGTTGATGTCATACAAAAAGTATAGGCGCTAGTAGGCGTCACAAATAAGTTCCTTGCTTCCTCTAAATTTTAAGTTTGTACTTACGTAGGTCACACTATAAGTTTTGCGTAACTTAAAAAAACAACATGTTAAAACCAAAATATTATGTTTATTGCTTTTCAAAATACTCTCCTTTACATTTTAAACATTTTTTCATGCGATCGAACCACAGATCTGAAGGCATGTTTTCTACGTGCTGATCGAACGCTATCACTGCCTCTTCGGAGTTCATAAAAGTGAAACCTCTCGTCAAATCTTTGATTTTGGGGAAATACAGAAATCAGATGGTGCTAGGTCGGGGCTATGCGCAGGATGGATGACGAGTTGTACTTTTTGGGAAGCTAAAAGTGACTTTGTTTTGTTGGCCGTGTGTGAAGAAGCGTTGTCATGATGTAGGAGAACGCGGCTTTTGGGTCGTCTTTCGCGAACTTTTTCTAACACCCTGGGTAAACAAATGGTAGAATACCACTCGGCATTAACACTCTTATGATCTTCAAGTGGAATTGTACAGATGGGACCCGTAGCTGAGAAAAAAAATACGCCACCAAAGTTTCAGAACTTTCAATTCTTCGTATAATATTTTCTGGATTTGACTCATACCAATCCCCAATAGTCCTCGAATTGTCTCATAGGTAATCCGCGGATTTTCTTCAATTAACCGCTTAACAGTAGCCACATTATTTTCGTTGACGGCAGTTGAAGGCCGCCCTTCACGAAATTCGTCATGTAGAGAAACTCGACCTCTCTCAAATTATAAAATAAAATAAAAATAAAATAACGTTTATTATCTTTGAAATTTTTAGAAAATTATTTAGATTCGTCAAAAGTTGGTGTGACTCTACCGAGGGTTCCAAAATGCAACGAGACTGAGAAGAGCCCTCAAGAAACTCAGTTCGGCTTGTTTCCAAAATATTTGATCTTAAATCTAATACAGAGTTATTTAGAAAGGAGCAATTCGTGTTACAACCAGGCCGCCTTGTCATCTAAGAAATCATTAATACTATAATAAGCTTTATGGCACAATTTACGTTTTATTAGTTTTTTAAATTTATTAACAGATAAATTTGCTATTTCGGTTGGCAATGTATTGTACATTCGAATAAAGTTCCCCGCAAAAGAATTACTCACTTTATGAAGCCTAAATTTAGGAACAGCCAGTTTATCCTTATTTCTTAAGTTTAGATTATGATTATCACTATTTTTCACAAATTTACTTTTGTTCTTTTGTTCTTGTGTTCAGCAAACCATCGCCTCACGGTGCTCAAACAAGGTGCTTCTCTCCCAAAAGCATTTTGAAGACGAGCGGCACAGTCTTGCGGAGAGAGAGAACTATTAAAATTATAAAAAAATCATCGCTCTAAAATCTTTTCGACTTAATTCTATTTTCGTTGCATACGTAGAACTTTGATGTGTGATAAAAAACAATTGTCAAATGATTTCCCGCCAATTGTTTTTTTTATTACTAAGAAGGTTGCAACGTTTAAAAAAATATAACATTCGAAATTCAAATAGTTCCGATTAGCTAGAAGTGCAAAACTTTTAGTGTGCCCCATGTAGTAAGCTATGAGTCGACACTACTTCAAGTAACAAACAAAAAGGACTTGACTTACAAACTGTTTAGGTTTTATCGTATACTTTTGAGTTTCCAGTGTTTTGAACAATAAATAAAACTTAATACTAAAATCAAAAGGTATGGCGAGCAGTTATGTATATTTGAGAGAAACATTTCAAATCGAAGTAATGTACTCGTATTAATAAAACGCCAACTCTGAATATAAATAAATATACGCTATTAAATAATATTCACAACCCACAAAGCAGTGAGGTATCTATAGGTTTCGTAATAAACGTTTTTCAATTTAATGTAACGACTTAAGGTGAACAATGCCCAGTAAATTACTTTCCAGTGATTACTTTTTTAACGCTAAATTCATCGATTCTATCCATCAATACCTTTTGAATAAAAATGAGGTCGTTTTTACAAGCTTTTATTTACTTTCTCCTGTCCCGATGTCCGTGTGAAATCAAATCTTGCAAGTTAAATTTAACACACTTGCCGGTTTCTGATTCAGCTGAAACCTTGCCCGCGTATGTAAGTTGCATGACAATGAAATTTTATGATGATAAAAGCTTGATTAAAAAAAAATTATGAGATTATTATGCAGATCAAAACAAATCTGTGCATAAGGATCTATGCATAGTACAATCTGTTAGCATTGAATAATACGACCTTAACGTACGTAATGTCAGACACAATTAAAATAAACAAAACAACATACAATTCATAAACAGAACACTTGGTACAACGAACAAATTGAAACATCGGTTTTAACTTACAAATACAGTATTCTATGAGAGTGAGGCCTAAGCTTCGATTCGCATTTTAGTAGCTGGATTGTTTTGTAAGAAATTATCATGTCTGAGAGTGCGCCAACAGTGCGTGACGAAATAGCGTGCCTATAACCGTTGTCATGACGACGAACAGTTTCTAGCTCTTAAGAATTCTACACAAGCCAAAGCCGATGGACTTCAGATTGCAATAAAACTACAAAACTTACAGTTACAAAGTGCCATTAATATTATGGGTGGAAGGGTAACTGTAGTGTGCTATAATTGGAAGATTTGTGTAAATAGACGTTCAATGATGGACAATAAATGGAATTTATTTTATAAGCAATGAAGTATGCTAACTTATTTTCAAATAATTTTACAATATGAATCACAAAGACTTGGATTGGACTCGACAGCGACTGATCCTTTTCCAGGAGGAACGTTCTGCCAACTGACCAAGACATAATCATAAATGGCATGTACATATTATACGATACCATAAATAACTTTGGTGTGAATGAAACTAGGAAAAAGAAGTCCACATTGAATCCTATCGAAACGGTTATGGCTTGACTAGGTGAACTACATATAGGTATTTGTAGTACCTATTTCAATATAGTTACAACAATTACTTATTATTATTCTCACAAAAATACATTAATAAAATGCATGCCTTGACGAATTTAATCCAACGTGAATAGGCACTAACGTGCTTTTCTCTTCCAATATCTGAAATGGGGCAAGTTACAATACGCGAATTTTATTAGGGTTGCGAATCAATAGCTCCCTTTTAATATTTATGACAAACTTGAAACGCTAATATAGCGTATTATTAAAAACATTTATTTGAAAATATCTATTACTTTCATAATAAATTAGTACCAAAATGATTCAGACACGTTGGAGTCGGAACCAAAAATTATAACATCTGTCACTTGATTTTTTATTCGTAAGATAAGATAAGTTTATCTCGCACCCGTCATTGAAGTCTTATTTTAGTAATGTATACATTATACAGTACCTTGAACTGATGTAAACTCAAGTTCCAAAAGTAGAAGGGAAGAAAAACCACAATTCGTAAGAAGAATTCCGTATCTTCGTTCACTTATCACAGCTAAGTACACATACAATTACTTATTTTGTAAGATAACACAATTATTAACACGTTAACTAAACTTAACTACGAGATAAAATAGTAGAGAGTCGGGCTTGTCGACTGGCTTGGACGACGCGAGACAAATGACTGCCGGTCGAGACCGACCGAACACCGAGGCTGGCGTCTGCTTGCCGGCTTGACTGCACAATGCAGGTAGTCGGCTGCAATGCAAACCACTCTGTCACAGATGAAAACTCGTGTGGTTTCTACTGTACTGTCAGCGCCCATCACCCCTGTTCATATTGTAATACAAACAACGGTATCACACCGTATCATTGCTTGTACAATTATTCACATCTGCTTTTATCTAAAAATACACAAAAATCGGATAGATATCGTCACTGTGTCAATTTTTTTAGTAATGTAGGGCATCGTTATCTTCAGTGAAATAATTATATTTTTCTTAGAATAGTTACTACGATGGATTTTTGCTGGTGTTGATACGTTATTTTTAAGCAGATCATATTGGTCATCTACTGAGCCTTTGCCCATCCCAGCTTGGGTCGGCTGTCCCCAGTCTAACTGAGAAGTTGCTGAACTAGGATATTTTCCGTGAAGCTACAGCGATGAAGTTTTTACATGAGGATGATTAATCTTTAGCTGTAGCAGACTAAAACAGGTTTCTGTTTCACTAGTAATTAGGATTTTATGGCGATTTTTTTAACTTTTAATAACATACATTATGAACATTATTTAGCAAACGAACACTTTAAAACTAATTAGTTAAACTAACTTAATACGCAGATATCACTAATTCAACTTAATTACTGTTTTTTTTTCAAAAAGGCTTGGAATTCTATATTCCAGAATACTAGTAAAGAATTAATACATATTTTGAGTGGACCGTCTGGCTGACGTTCTGAGTTGTTCTGACGATGTTCCACTCAGCACTGGCCTGGGCCTTGGTCAAAGGTATACCTCACGTAAGCAGATCTGCACCTATAGAGTCAACAACAACCAGATTACTCTGTATCGTGTATGTAGTGTGTAAATTCAAAATCTATAGCAACTAAAGAAAAAATAATAGTGACTAACTTTTCGTCGCCAAAAAATGAAGTGGCTGGTAAAAAAATGTGTTTTCATAAAAGGCTCAATCGAGGCTGTCATTTTATTTTTAAAGGAACGAAAACGGCACTATCTCAGAGGCGGTCAAGGAAATAATTGTAGCCTTTCTGGAGACCCAATTATACTCATTGTTAAATAACAATTTGACTTTGTTGGTCTTGGAAATTAACCTCTATTTGTACTACGATCTACGCTATACATTGCACTATAATGGATGGCGGAAAAGGGGGAATAGAAAGCGCTATTGTTCCTGTTACTCTCGTTAACGCATCTGGAATTGCATCAAAATTACGTAAAAGTATCATACTTGATGATCTTCTGATACGCTCCATCATCAAGTACGATACATAGTAGTAATGACACCAATAGATTTTTTTTGTGCTCCATATGATTGAACTTTGTCATGAGGTCCAGAGTTGCAACTCAACAGTTAATTAGAGAGCAGCGGAGAATCGAGATTGATAGTGAACAACAAAATAATAGCAAAGGGAAGAGGTTATGTGCGAGAATGGTGTGTCATTATTTCAACTTTGCGACCATACGCGATTTTAACAGTCATAATCTCGAGAGAGAGCACGAAATCCCTGCCAGAACAATTTGTTCTGAGTAATTAAATTTTCAGTAACTTTACTTAAGAGAGCATTCTACAAAAGTTTGTCTAAATTTCTCAAACAAAATCTCCAAAAAGTACACCGGAGCGAAGTGTACCATAATATCCCAATTACACCTTATAAATAAGAAAGTTTAGGTGTTTGTTTGTTTCTCCTGGTTTCTCCATTATGTTCTAATGATTAAACTGATTTAGTTCAAATTTGATATAAAAAGGAGCTGATTAATTAATTTAAGTATTTATTAAGATTTACCAACTTTTGTTAACAGAGTACATAACAGTATACAGATACACTGTACTAAGGCAATTTTCTTATATACTTATTATTGTATACTTATTAAATAGGAAATTATCTCGACTGCAAATTATTTAAATCTAATATCACTACAAAAGTTTTCGAATCAAATTAGAAATAAGTGTGTCGCTCACACAGTTAATTAGGGCGTAGGGTGACCAGTGGAAATGGGCATTTTAAGATGCTAAGTAAGTATAAGTCCTTCGGATACTTAAAATGTGGGCTCTTGTGGGCCCATAAACTGTCACATAAATCAGTAGTGGGATTAGATTGATCTAGTCATCTCAAAGAGTCGTTGATAATATGTATTATTATACATATTATATTTTATTATATTACATTACATATTTATTTACATTTATATTTATTTACATTTATATTTATTACATTACATATTATATTTTATTATACGGAGTTCGATTTTTGCTGAGCGCATGGCTGGTGGCTTTTTAGGTTACCTCTGGCGCTCCGCGAAAATCGGGCTCCCAGACACTTACATACCCAACACCGTTTCTTGTCCTGCACCTGGAGCTAGTTAGGAATAACTAGTTATTCTGTGCGGGACTATCAACTATTCAAGCATTACTTTGACATTGGCGAAATCATCGATGAACATCGATGGAGCCACGTTTTAAAAAAAAAAGAAGAAGAAGAAGTTTAATAACCATTGTCAAATACGTATAACATGTGAATTAGAACTGATACTGACTTACTGAACTGATACTGTACCTACTTAGAGTTCACAAGCTTAAGTTTGCAGGTTAAATGGGTCTGTTCTTCCTCCAGGGTGTGCTACATAAAAGTAAATAAATATTATGCAGAATAATTTAAAAAGTAAATTTTATTACGTCGCGTCGTCGGGTCCAATCAATAGCGCATCAAGGGAAGGGGCACATCGTATAATATATTCCAAGCTTGTGATTACATAAAATAACAAACGAGTCTAAACTTTGAAGTGAAATTACACGACGACTCAGAGCGACGGAGCTTTTTCATTATCTACTTGGAAAATTTAGAGACAAGAAAACCGGGAACGACGTAGAATGTTGTGAGTGGAACCGGATAAGAGAGTGTAATTTGTAACGCGCAGCGAAAAAGAAAGTTATGACAAAACAATGGTAAGTAAAAATTTTTTTAAGAAAAAACTTTTTAGCATTAATTAATAGCATTAATTTTTCGCAGAATCAAAAGGACAACAAAACGTCGACAATTGTTTCGCCTCTAAACGAGGCATTATCAAGACCTCGTTTAGAGGCGAAACAATTGTCGACGTTTTGTTGTCCTTTTGATTCTGCGAAAAATTAATGCTATTAATTAATGCTAAAAAGTTTTTTCTTAAAAAAATTTTTACTTACCATTGTTTTGTCATGGATTTTCGCCAAGTAACGCCTGTTTCTATCCAATATTAGAAAGTTATGAAAAAAATAAGTAATGAATGTGACTTTTTTAGGCATCCCATTTGTTAAAGTTGCAGTTACGTGTGATATAAAGAATAGGGTACATGCATTTCTTGCTTTCTGTAATCAGAATCTCTGTAATCTGATAGAGCTTTTATAACGTTCAGGTTCGCCGGTTACAAATAAACTTATCCTCTTGCAAATAACAGAAGAATACCGTTATATTAACCACTTATCATCTATTGCTCTTTGTCAAACAATAGTGAATCTTTTCCTAGCATGTTGCGGTAAACGCATATTGTTCGTGTCATGACCGCAGATATTTCATCCAGCCTGTTTTCAACTTAGCTAACTTGTTTCGTAATGATATCATATAATTGTTGAGCACAATGTAATATAATATAATCTAAATGGTGTAGATACATGGGACGTAAAATAGGTACCTATTACACACACCCATCAGGGTTCGGAGTCAACGATATTACACAGGTATACAATAATTATATACAAGTATACTCTTTTGGAGTGATCTATTAAGTTAATGCTTACGAGATTCATTAAGATTATGTTAAAGTAAATGCCATTAAATGAACTGGAAGCATTTTTTTGCTTTGGTTACCCCAAAGTAAAAAACTACATTTCCAATATTTATAAAGCAGCAGCAACCAAAAGCTGGCCGACTCGGTTATATAAAGTAACAGCCATCGACCCTCAAAAGTTCTGTTAGCACTTGCTCATTGTGTCAAAAATCCACAGTAAGATTGCTTGAAATTCAAAGTTCAAATATTCATTGATATGAAACTAAACAATTGCTCCAAAAATGTTGTTGTTTTTTTCTATGATCACAACTGTGCATTGATTAAGTTCGCTGTCGATAATTTGAAAGTCAAAGAACGGTCCTAGTGTCTACCATAAATTGTCCTGAACAATCGCCAATGGAACGGATGGATGAATTTGTGTTCAGACAATAGACAGATATATGGACTCAGCCGGCGACCCTTTTTTTTTTTTTTTTTTTTTTTAATTCCGCGGCCGCTCTAACGTCCGTTGCCGGGCGTCCCTGGTTACTAGCAGAGGGTATGTCCAGTGGCAGCCGGCGACCCTTGCGGTTTTACAAACCTGATTTATGACGTTTGACAGTAATGACACTAATGGCATAAACGTTCGTTCGTGTACAATTGACAGAACTGTGTAACCGTAAAGGAAAAGGAAGTGTAGACAAACCAATGCCGATGTTCTACGAATATTATAATAAAATGGTTCGTAAACCGATGAATGTATTTCCAAATGTAGATATCGGCAGGTCAACGTCTTGAACCAAAAATAACTTGGTGCGGTCGGGCAGTCCCTGGCCTATGTCTTTCATCGCAGTTTACTTAGCAATTCGTTCCGACATCTCGTTAATATGTCAACGAGGTTATCGATACACTAATATTCTATTGGTCTCCCACTGCACTACTGTTTACACTCATCCATAAAATATTTCGATAGTTTTATAATGGACTTGTGTTGAGGTGATTGTGGGGCCCGGGAACCATAATAGGAGTTCGTCAACCGAACAATGGGCTGACCTATTTTTTTACAAATAGGCATTATACGACGTAACACATTTGCTTTTAACAAATATCTCGTTCAGTGCACGTTTGTTTTATATCGGTATGAAAAACGTCGCCTGTTCTTGGTAGTAACTTGAAATCAAGCGAATAGAGTTCAGATTATTTTAGTTTAGGCCTTTGAGAACTATATAATATTATAATTAATGTTAATATTTAAATAAATGAAAATAATTTCTATAACAGTTTATAGCGGAAAATTATAATTTAACATGTTCATGTTTACCAGTAGGTATATCTGTTACAGGTTACATTGTAATGAAATGGAACTTAATCTATATATTTAATACAATGATTTTAAATACAATGGATTTCGGATCATCGCTCAAAAGTGTCCGAACTAAAAGAGAAACAAAACGCTAAAAGAGAAACAATCGCGCGCCAGTCTTGATTTTGACAACTGAACGACAACACGTTGCACAATGCCGTACAGTACCCTTAGTATGAGTTTCTTACGTTAAGTTGCTCGAAATACGATTTCGTATTCCTCCATACATTTCACACCAGCGCCCCTTGTGGTAACGTCAGGGAACAAAAATCGGTAGTACGAGTTACATAGCTCTTCGTATTTCGAGACCGTTTCGTTTACAACTACGTTTGCACGGATATTTCAGCCATTTGGTAGTATGAGTTGCTGTTTTGACATTATAGCGGTGGTTAATCGTACGAAGTCGATGAAACTTTCGGTTTTTGAACACGGTAGCTATTTGTGTAGTGAGTTGAAGTGACGATATCGAATTGAAATTGTAAATAGTGTTACAACTTAGATAATTTGTTTATGTTTTGGATAGTTGAATTCTTAACTCCATTGTTTAATACCTAGTTAAGTATTTCATCAATTAATCTACACGTCATTGGCGAAATTTAAACAAAATCTCCTCTTATAAACCATTCATCCAATCAAAGAGTAAATGTAAAGTTTGTTTTAATATAAGTTTTGCGTGGTGTCGACTATGGAGGTCGAGGAAACCAAGAATCACGAAGTAGAACCTCAATAATGCTTCACTACCAGTAAAATCAAGACATTATCCCTGGCGGCGTAGACAGACGCGCTCAATACGCCCACATTTCGTCAGTAATAAGTGGCAAGCATATTGCTGTTTCCGGGTAAGTACAATATATTTGCCAGAGCCTCGTCAGTTTGTTAGTAGGTGCACTGCGAGGATGACTTGGGCCCCAGGGCCTTATCAATACCCCCTTAGCACCCTAAACATTCTTTAAACAACATATCCAACACCATACTTTGTGTAACAGTACCTATCAGCTGTCAATGGATGTATGTTTGCTTTCGAGCAACTATATTGTTATAGAATAGGATCTAAGAAGATCCGTGTTCGTGTCCACTCCCTATGTGAATGCGGTCTGGATGAGGGAACCTTAGAGCATATATTCTTTTCTTGTCCGTTACTAGTTACACAATTATAATTATGACCTTCTCCCAAAAACGATCCCACATCACATCAATCTTAATTATCTACTAACTTTAGTTTGCACCCCACATGTTAAAATCTTATACAAATTGTTAGGTATCGAGCCATCCATTTTTCCTTACCGCATCATCCCATAACTTGTATCACTCTAGACTTGTGTTTTGATTGTTTTATGTTTACTAACTCCTAACCATTTTCAGTAAGCAAGTTCAACGAGCTACTTAGTTTACCAATTTAAACAAAGCTACATTTACTCTCCACCTTGTCATTGGCAGAATCACCGCAGAATCAAACAAGATGCTCACATGCATACCGAGCAGTGGTTTCATAATCTGTCCCATACCTGGAACTATGAAACATTACCTTGACATTGGCAAAATCATCGGTGAACGATGGAACCACTCATTTAAAAAAAGAAGAAGGATCTAAGAAAAACAAAGTTTAAAATCAGTCCAGCAGTTGTTTTTTGAGTAAAACAAACTAATCTACATGTGTACATGGAGATTGAAATAGTCTGTTACATTACATTTTGAGTTTATAACATACTGGCTAAGTAGGTATGTAATATGTAGTCAAACGTAGAATTAAAAAAACATTAATGGTAAATTTTTTTTAATTTATTTGTAAATTACTCCAACACAATAGATTAAGCGAACAAAGCTTGGCACCGGTCCTGTTGCTGCAGCTTAGCTTTGAACCCAATGTGACTCCCTCTATTGGTCCCACTCCACATTTCACTTGCAAGAAGGTCCCCTGCAGTTTCCACAGCTAAAGAGAGATGACACAAAATAATTATAAAAATGCAAACAAAATCATACATACAAATTAGGCCTTATATGTATTCCAAAAGGGGTGGCAGAGGTGTATTACACACGCCTTGCAGTTACCGGTAACTACACTATAGACTACCGACACTATAGAAAATTCATAACCACTATAATTCAAACCAAGATTCCAACCGCCCGGACATAAGTTACTAAATAGAATCTCTGCAGACCGAGCATGTATGTCTAAGTATATCTAAATGTAAGCAAAGCCTGTATATGTCTGGATGCCTTACAGTTGGATAGTTGTTTTAATTCATGTCTAATAAACTAAAAATACTCTTGATGTAGGTACTGCTTTTTTTCAAATAGTTAAAGAGGCATACTAGCAATAGTAATTTGATAACAAACTGTTATGATTAACATCCGTAATATGGTATGAACAATATTTGAACCATAGAAACTATAATAATGATACCTACTCATTTCAACATAGCTGTGGTTCGAGTTCCTTGTGCAGTATCGCCACCAACTTTTGTGTCTCCGCTGACTATATGACAGCTGAAAAATGTTATTATCATAAGTATTACATAATCCCAGTTATTTTAATTACCTAACCAAAACTGCCTATCATGTTCTGGGTGGAATGCAACAATATTCTTCATGAACTTCTTCATATCTTCACCCTGCTCCACCAATAGAAACAAAAAATGTAATGGACGGAAGGCTTCACAGGTCTAAGTAAACGATAATAAAACAAATCTTTGAGTTAATAGTAACTTCAAATACATCTTGGATATCACTCTCTTCGATGGTCTATTGAGATCACCATTTCTACTAGGTACGTTTAAACTATGTAATATGTAAGCATTTGTATAGGTGCTTATTTATTACAATTCAATGATTTTGAGGATAAGATTCAAATTGAATCTACTATAAGTAGGTATTGAAACATTCAATACTTAGTCTTACCGTTTCGTAAAATCTACCATTACCATCCATAGATTTAATGATATCTATGCATTACGACCATTACTTCAAACTTCAATAATCATGAATAATCCTCATTTTGGGCATGTTTTAGAAAGAAACAAATATAAAATAAAAGAATTTGAAAAATAGTTGTATTTCTGTTATGATATGACATTGACATTAAAATATAACGCCATTTTTTTTTAATTTCGTTGAGATAAGCTAAGGTCAAAACCAAGTCTAAATGATTTTGGACTATATATTTATGCAAGGCAATTAAATGCCGAGTCTTTTACCCTAGTGCGAGGAAGATGGTTATGTTTACGGTTGTTTTTTTGGAAGGAGGTAATAATTGCAATTCTAAATAAAACGCAACTTTGATTACATTAATGGTGTAGTATGGGTTAAAGACTATTGCCTTGCCAAGAAGAGGGCGATTTAAAAAAAAACTTCATTCTTTAAACCATATTCACAACGTCACATAGTAAACTAATGTTATCTCTTTCTTTTTTAATGTGTAAGAAAGAGCGAGCGATATATAACGTGAAGTTGGTACGATCGAGGTCTTGAAAACTAATGATGGTCTAAACGCCATTTTTAAATTGCAACTCATGCTACCGATCATAACAATACGAAGGCTAGACGATAGGTTTTAAGTTTGTTCGAAATCGTTGAACGACTGCACGACTGACAAACTCATACTAGACACACTGTATTGTAAAAACGTGTAAAAACTACGAAAAAAAAGCAAATTGAAGACGGTGTATCATATTTTCAGTAAATAAGCTTTTGTTTTATTATTTGCAATTTATTATTTCACTTAAAATACAGTATTTCGTCGATAATAAATTAAAAGACAAAAGTAAATATTGCAATCCAGTCCAATACCGAAGTACCTATCTGTCTCTTTCGAACTCATCCCAAGCTCAGTAAAAAGAAAGAGACCATTTCATTTTCACTGAATAATGTACTAACAAAATGACCATTCAGATTTATTCGGATTACCGATAGCGATAAAACTATTTGGAACAAAGATTATAGTGGAGACGCCTTGGCTCTTTATGATTTTTTTTTCGTTACATGAACCAACATCTATTTCAGTTTTCCTCGGGATCCAGTACACTGTGCACAATGGAAAAATATTATTGCCCTAGCACGGCGAGAAGAATATTTTGATCCAAAAAATAACAATCTTGTTTGTTCGGCTCATTTTATGGACATAACAAAAAGAGGTCCGATCTTTATGAAACTTGTACAAGAATCCCTTGATTGAATGGAGGAGATAAGCCCAAAAATGTTTTTAATTTTCACAGGGTATCATTGTTTTGTCATAAATATAATTACACATGTCATTTTATTTCGTGTATGTACTGTTATTTTCTTTTTATTTGGATTCTCGGTAATGTATTCCCACGGGAATCGGGGCCGAGATAACTATATCTCGCGGGCGGAGTCACGGTGATCAGCTAGTAGCCAATAATTTCGTATCACAAAAATTAACCATAAGATAAAAATAAATTAATGATGCGCAGTTTTAGCAACTAATTCAGTCACTTGAAACACGGCTATCTTGTAGTAGACGTAGCGACATAGCGTTATGAAAATAGTAATGAAAGCGGAAGAACTTTGACACCCGCAAGAAGTTTGGCATTTATAATATTATAATTAGTTAAATTCATTAATTCCCTTTTTGTTATTCATACACTACAGTTACTTATTATGAAACTGACTCAAAAAAAAAAATCTTTGTCAGTCGTTAATTAGTTTTTCAGCTTATTTCGTCTAACATAAACAAGTAATTACAATTTATAAGATTATGGAATTTATTGTAGTCTTACATTAATTATTACGCCTACGTAGGTACATATCATGGAATCCTTAAAAGACTTTAACAAAATAAACCTACTCCATTGTTTCTATGTTCACGTAGTTCAAGTATAAGCTGCATAAGGTGAATTAGTCAGGCGGACAGATAGAAGCTACGTAATGCGATAAATTAGTGCAAACAAAAGTGAACACTATTCCGTTGAATCAAGGTTTAAATTTTAATATGAAATTTGTTTATATCTATGTATGCCTATGTATAATGTATAGGTCGACTCGGGACATTATTTTCTTGCGATTTGTTCTAGATCATATGTCCGTTGTATTATAAGGTCTTTGATTTAATACGACAATTTGTCTGTCCGTCCGTCGCGTTTTTCAATTATAATTAATAATACATACATTTGCATGAAATATTAAAATATTCGTAGAAGTTAAGGGAAGGTTTTTTTTTAATTTTTTTTTTATTTGAGGCGATACGAAGTTCGCTGGGATAACTAGTATCATATATACTTACACATCTATCACAGGCTACCTTTTATTCCGAACACAAAGTCTACTAATTCAGAATATAATGTCCTATATATTGGTACATTAGTCAGAGCTTAGGGTAATAAACGTTATGTGAAGGTATCTGCAGATTGAAATGGCTGTGTAACGTACAATTTCCCTAGAGAGTGTCAGATGAGACAGACGAAACCCCGACACCAACGAGTGGCGCACTGATCCGATGTCGACGTCAAATTGAGACAATACGAGTACGATCCTTTTAGGGGAAAGCCAGACTATAGTATAGTATAAGTATAGAACTTTACCGTTTGCGTTTTACGACCCTCTAAGCTCACAAAAGAAATATACGAAGCAAGAAATTTCTCGAACGAGTAGAGGTTGTTTGTTACATATACTTATTCCAGATTGTAGGACTTATGCTACATAAACGGTAGGCACATGTACACGTTAGGGCTCTTTTAGACGAGCGAATTTTTCCGGACAACGGACCATTGTTTTAACCGGATTATGGCTTTTTGTGTTTACACGTACCGGACACTTGTTCGTCGAACAAATTGCGCCGAATGCACCGCGACCTTCCCTCGCCCGCCCCGGTCCGTTGTGCGGTCAAAAAAAACGCCCGGGTAAAAGCAGCCTTATTAGGTAAGATCGTAAAAGGAATTACAAATACAGGACAAATAATTAAGGTGTCGCAGTCACTTCGAATCAGTTATATTTCGGTAATGTGAAGTCACAATTTTATAGTAATGTTTAATGCATATTATGTGGAGACGGAAAATTGGAGGGTAAAAGGATAGATACGAGAAGAATATCTTAGTATGCTGTATATAACTTTAGATAGAAACTTTGCTTGCAGTAAATTCCTCTACGTATCTGTTAATAAATTATTAATGAGAAGAAAGAATGGTACCTACTAAATTGATCGTTAATTGGCTGAGTAGGTACTAAATAGATTCCACAGATAGGCCTTCCAATCTCGAAGCGACAGACGGCGCCAAGTCCTCAGTAAGGATGTGCGGTGACATTCCCTTGCGTCTCGCATATCAATCGTGGTAGGTTCAACACCTTATCTTTAATCCTTGTTAATAGAATTCATACTTATTGTGGGAAGTGCGCACATTAAAAAAATAAAGAAATCATTTGTATACTTAGTTCAATCAAGTAACAGCATCATTACCAACCTGGAAGCATAGAGTAGGTCGTATAAACAGAACAGAGATTCTGCTAGTGCAATTTTGTTAATCGTTGTTAATAAGCTGAAATTTTGTTCGGTTAGCTCTACTCACAGAGCAACAGATATGATCCCTGCGGTACCGGTGTTGTTCTATGGTTCTACTTTGTGCTGGAAGTATAAGAGATTATTATTACCAGAAATATACATGAGATAATTGATGACATTCGGTCTCGAATAGCAACAGCCGTGACAACAAATATTTTAATACCCTTGATGTGATATGACGTTTAATTAGTTTACCTGCTAAATAAGATAGCACAGGATGTTACCAAAGAATGTAGGGCTACTTTGACCGAATGACGGCAGATTAGTTTTTTTTAAGTTAGCAAAATTTAATTGAGGTCAATATAATGTACTGACTATAGGTATAAGGTGTAATAAATTAGGCTTATCGTGACAGTTTGTCTATACGTTAATATAATCCATCACTGTCATATCACCTGAAGACTAGGCTATCGCCTATCGGATATTATGGCGAACTTGGAACAGAATCGATAGTAAATTGCTTAATTGCAGTAGGTAATAAATTAGGTACTCCATTAAAAGGTATTAAGTAACATTGGTATATTAGTCATAGTACCTATTAAGCAGAGCTCATTTATTAGTGTTTCTCTATCTTGAGGCGATGCCCAATGCCTTCATATCAGTGGCGGAAGTGAACTCAGGAGCTAGATCGGATCTTGAACCTCGGCAACTGGAGATAAAATCAAGAAAATTCTACGAACCCACCTAGAAAGTTCTTGGTTGTACATATTTCTTTTCAAACATGGGTACTTAACAGTTTTAATACCGCAAGGTATATATTATAATAAGCTTTATTATTTTATATGTTTTGTTCCCAAACCTAAGAGCTGTAACTAGTTTCATAATAAGGTCAATTAGGAACGCTGTACCTATTTTACTATGAACAAAACATCCAATTAAAAACATTGAATTCATGAGTCAACGTAAAATCTTAACAAGATACAGACAACTATGTAATAGTAAGTTGCAACATTTTAAATAAGGAGACAGTCGAAAACTTTTTAAAAGTGAAGTTGTAATGTAAGCACTTATTTCATATGTGATTGTGTATAATATCGATTTTTAGTTTCCTCCGGGTAGCAAAACAGTGATTTCTGGAAAATGGAGGTATGTACTATGCATATACGGAGAGCTACAGCCAAAACATTCGATTGATTCCGCTCAAATTAAGAAGCTCTAGAAGCTCTGCAAGCTGAGGGGCTGAGGTCTCGCAGTTAGCAACCAGATTGACTCACCGACGCGGGATAAAACCCAACCCCAACGACGCGGGATTCTCATACCGACCAAACTCCGAAGAGGTCACACAGGTGGTCAAAGTCCGCCGGGCGCCACTGGAAATACCTTCTGCGTGCGAGCCAGATACCCGAATTTAAACCCGGCTTGGGGCCGCGAAATTAAAAAAAAAGTACACGCGTAGATAAAATTGAGAACAGTATTCCTCTCTAATTAGGTGTCCATTCAAGAGAGTAATCTCAACAGTTATGTCAACATGGAATTTTAATGAGACATATCAAAAGTTAACCTACTTGTGAAAATAGATTGGGATGGGACGTGCATCAAGACAAAAGACCTTTGATGAGTAGGCAAGAGCATTGTTCTCGGTAATCTGGGCGTTGTTGGAGCAATGCAATCACCGCGACCCAAATACCACCAGAACGGACCATTTTACGTTTGAACCCATCGTAGATTATATTCACACCAATCAGAAGGATTACTAATAAATTGTGTATAGTTAATTACTGCTACTGAAGCGTATAGTTGGATGTCAATGACCCTCGTTCAGTTGCTCGCCATCAAATTGATTAAATGATATGATGCGAGTGTTCACGTGGGTCGGCTCTGTCGATGCACTTTAATTGACTTAATTGTTGCTCATCGTAGTTATTGCTCATTGAAATCGAAATTTTGTACATTATTTGCATTCTCGCAATAGTATAACCTGATGCGACTTGTATTAATGACATTGTATATTACTTACATATTGAATCATTTTGAGGAACTTCATACACCACATTTAAAATCAGCCGGGCGCCAATGGAAATATATTCTGCGTGTGAACCAGAGACGCCCAGCAACAGACGTTAGAGCGTCCGCGCCCTGAGCCGCGGAATTAAAAAAAAAATTAAATCATGTTTTTGTCCTCGAAGGGGTTTACAAAAATTGGTGCTCCAGTAAAACAGAGGACCACATTACCGTTTCTGGGATTTCTTCCATAGCCTCGATCAGTAGGAGCCCCAAATGCAGGCGAGGATGACTTGGAACTTTAGTGGTGGGTCCCTCGGAACGAACTAAATTAACAAAGTATAATTGTCAACAATTTTGCACGAGCTAATCGTTGCATTTTGTGGTTGTATATTCTTTCGAGTAGTATGAGTAAATGCATAAAGGGATTCAGCATTAGTGTATGGCATATTGGTGATGAGCAAATGTTATTACTCAGTAGATGAATTTCTAAATGAGAAGGTGTGACTCCTACATTGACATACAAATTTTATTTTATGTATATCACATATACTGACTTAAGTGCTACTCGTATTATATCCTATATTTTATCATAAACATAGTTTTGACCATCCAAAATAATTTGTATGTACTACCCTAATTTGACATTGTAATTTAGTTTTATTTTGTTGTGTAGGTACCAAATCACATAATTATGATGTCTGTTTATCTGACATTTAAAATTTTGTTTATTCGAATTATACTGACATGCTTATTACAAATTAATAAGAATTAAAATGTACAAAATATACATAATTATATACTAAAAATATTTGCATTACAAAATATCGTTTAAAAAATCCTCCGCGTCATTGCCGACTGGGAAGGTTCCCAGAATGCTGGCTGTGTTAATTAATCATAATATTGACTACCGAAAATAATTTTATTTGTGCTCCTTAACCAGACATTGTAATTCAGATAGATTTTGATATTACTTACTTCATTATGCCTGCTAATTTTGCATGCCAGTTGGCGGAAATATGGTGGAACTAATAACTGTTATAATACCTCTGTACTTACCTGTATTTCGCAAAAAATAAAGAATTGAATTGAATTGTAATGTGCGAAATTACCTTCTAAAGTTAATATTTTGAAAACATGACATGGCATGTTGGAATGTATGTATTTATACGATGCAAGAGCATTATATTGTAACGCCATCTCGTAGCGAGTAATAAGACTACCAAACTCGGCGCCATCTAGTAGCAAATCGCAGTACTACTACGTAACGTCTTTCGGGAATGTTCTGTCAAGGTACTTCTATGTAACGTGTTATCTAGAAGCATCTCGAAGGTGTGGAATGTTCGCGATATTTCTTCCGTGAAAATTCCAGAGTAATCTAGAGTAATGACCGCACTATAAAGGCGGAGCACTTCGGTGGCGGATCATCAGTATTTCCAGAGCGATAATACGAGTTATACCTGCGAGTTCAAGTGCGATTAAAAGTGTTTAGTGAAGCTTTATAGTGAAGTGTAAATTAGTGGTGTAATAAATAAAGTGTTTTGTGGTAGTTTGATCGGCATTTTCCATTCCGTAGAACCCCGGCTCGTAACAATTGGTGTCAGAAGTGGGATTTGGACAATGCCGGTGTTACCGAAAGAAGACACAGAGGGCGTCCGTACCAGGGGTCAGCGCCAGCAGGAGTTGGACAGCAGGCGCTTCGGAGGTAATACGCCGGAGAGGTTGGGTGGTCAGGAGCAGCCAACGGTGGAAGCAGGCCCGCCCACGGTATCTCCAGCGCCAGCACCTCCAGACTTTGCTGCGCTGATGGCGATGCTACAGGAGCAAGCCCGTCGCCAGGAGGAGCAGGCCCGCCACCAGGAGGAGCAAGCCCGTCGCCAGGAGGAGCAAGCCCGTCGCCAGGAGGAGCAGGCACGCCGCCAGGAGGAGCAGGCCCGCCGGTTGGAAGAACAGCTACTGCGTGACAAGGAGGAGCAGGCACGCCGCCAGGAGGAGCAGGCACGCCGCCAGGAGGAGCAGGCCCGCCGGTTGGAAGAACAGCTGCTGCGTGACAAGGAGGAGCAGGCACGCCGCCAGGAGGAACAGACGCTCCTCATGAAAGATCTTCGAGCGACTTTTGGCAAGGAGATGAATGTGATGAAGGATCAAGTTCATCATGTTGAGAACCGCATCACGGAAGCCGAAACTCGGATTGAAGATGTAAAAAACCAGATTACAGATGTGAGGAAAGAGCTGGGAAATCTGAAAGCTGGAGATGGGATTGCGACTTCCTTACCTGCCGTACCTTCAGCGCGTGGATTTAAAGTACCGCCATTCGATGGGACATCTTCATGGTCAGCCTATAAAAAGCAGTTTGAAGCCGTTAAGAAGGCAAACGGGTGGAGCAAAGCCCAGGCCATGACTGCGCTTACATTGGGTTTGCGAGACAAGGCGTTAACCATCCTAGAAGCTCTCGGAGACGATTTTTCCTACGAGCAGCTACTAGAAGCCTTGGAAACCAGATACGGTGACGCTCACCTGGAACACGTGTATCGTGCGCAGCTGAAGGATCGTGTCCAGCGCTCTGGTGAAAACTTGCAACAGTGGGCCCTGGAAGTTGAGAAGCTGGTACGGAAGGCATACCAGTCGGTACCTGCGCTCATCGATGGGAATCTGGTGCAAGTATTCATCGACGGCATCCACGACCTGGAAGTCAGGGCCGCTGTCAGACTCGGGCACCATGAGACTCTCAAAGACGCCTTGGCTCATGCTTTGGAGGTCGAAGCCGTACGGAAGGATCATCGATCTCACCGTGTCAGGGAAGTTGTAGCATCACCGGCTCGCGACCGTTTCACGAGGTATAGCCCTAGGTGCTACACATGTGGTGAGAGGGGCCACCTTCGATCCAGTTGCCCAAAGCGGACTGCTGAAAGAGAAGAAAGTCGTTCCCAAGAGGATAGGGTGGCTAATGTCACCGCCCAGCAACAGGAGGGAAACGAATAAATGCCAGGACTGCGGGGCGGGTGCTGGCTGATTTTAGAAGAGCCCCAAGGGTTTCGATCTCACAAACCCAGGATGGGAACAGCCTGATCATCAAGGGCGAGGTAAATGGAACACCATGCAAGCTGACAATAGATACTGGAGCATCTCGCACGGTTGTCAGTTCCCGACTTGCAAATCGGTTCCTTGGGGACTCTGCAAACCGTGACCGCATCAACTTGGTAACGGCCACGGGTCAGCGCATACCCGTCCGAGGAGAGAAAGAGATGCAGTTAAAGTTGGGCAATGGAATTTACCTGCATAATGTCATCGTGGCTGACATAATGGACGACTGCATACTGGGCTTAGACTTTATGAGGAAGAACTCTTGTGAGATCGACGTCAAGCAAGGAGCGATGAAATGTGGTCAAGAGGAACTTTTCATGGAAGGAGCGTTATCAGGAAAAGTGTACAGCTTGAAGAAGGTCGTGCTTCCTGCCAGATCAGAAACGACTGTACCAGTTAGTCTCCCTCAGAATTCTGGGCGAACACATCGATGTGTACTCATAGAAGGGATATACAATGAACTTCCATGGAAAATGGCCCGAACTCTGGTAAGAGCCAATGAAGCCTCAGTGGTACGTGTGCTGAACCTTAGTGATAAGGAACACGTGATAGAAAAGAGCACATTGATTGGCACTTGCGAAGAAGTAGATTGGATGCGCCGATGCCAAGAGTTGAGTACTGGGAACATCGTCAACAAGGACGCTAGAAACAACGTGTTGACACTTTTAGAAGACTGTCGTAACATCTTAACGAAGAATGAAATGGACAAGGCTAAGAAGATGTTACTCAAGTACGCCGATATTTTCTCTTCGAGTGATGCTGACATTGGGAAGACTGGATTGGTTCAGCATAGAATCAATACAGGAAATGAGGCACCCATCCGTCAGCGACCAAGGAGACTGCCAGTAGCACGAGAAAAGGAAGTTGAGACCATGATTGAAGGAATGGTAAAAGATGGTGTGATAGAACCATCGTCAAGTCCATGGTGCTCACCTGTAGTGCTGGTGAGGAAGAAAGATGGCAGTATGCGGTTTTGTGTCGACTATCGTCGTCTGAACGACGTTACGAAAAAGGACAGCTACCCTTTACCAAGGATCGATGACACGTTGGACATGCTGACAGGGGTGAAGTGGTTTAGCACGCTAGACCTGAAAAGTGGCTACTGGCAAGTTGAAATCGATCCGAAGGATAAAGAGAAGACTGCATTTTCCACAGGAAAGGGTTTGTGGCAGTTTAAAGTTATGCCATTGATATGCAACGCCCCGGCTACTTTTGAAAGATTAATGGAAATTGTACTCGCCGGATTGACTGGGGACGCCTGTCTTGTCTATCTAGATGACATTATCATCGTGGGCCGTACGTTAGAAGAGCATCTTCAAAACCTGGAACGCGTGCTTGTAAAGATCCGAAGCGCGAACCTGAAGCTCAGCCCGAAGAAGTGCTCATTCCTCAAACGGCAAGTAAGCTTCCTAGGCTACGTAGTGTCTGAAGATGGTATCCGCACGGATCCAGAGAAAATCATCGCCGTCAAGGATTGGCCGGTTCCAAAGGATAAGACGCAGGTCAGAGCATTTTTGGGTTTGTGCTCATACTACCGGCGATTCGTCCAGAACTTTGCGGATATTGCCAAGCCCTTACACAAGCTCACGGAGGAGAAGCGACAATTCTGTTGGGATGGAAGCTGCGGCATCGCATTCCAGGAGCTAAAGAATCGTCTGTGCAATACACCTATTTTGGGTTATCCTGATGCGGAAAATGAATTTATAGTTGACACAGACGCAAGTGATATCGGACTCGGAGGTGTGTTATCTCAAAGGAAAGGAGATCGAGAGGTCGTTATAGCCTACTTCAGCAAATCCTTATCGAAACCTGAAAGGAATTATTGCGTCACGAGGAGAGAATTACTCGCCGTGGTGAAGACATTGCAGCATTTCAGCAAATATTTACTAGGGCGAAAATTCCTTATACGTACCGACCATGCTGCATTGAAGTGGCTATTACAATTCAAGAATCCAGAAGGACAAGTCGCCAGATGGATTGAGCTATTACAGGAATATGATTTTGTAATCGAACATCGCAGTGGGAGATCCCATGGCAACGCAGACGCATTGTCAAGAAGACCTTGCCCTGAAGACTGTAAGCACTGTGCCAAACAGGAGATAAAGGAAGCCATACCTGTGAAGATGCTTAAAACGGATCTGAGCGACGAATGGAAAGAAAGCCTACAACATGCTCAACAGGACGACGCAGACATCAAGCCAATATTTGAGTGGATTAAAGCAAGTGCTCCTAAACCCATGTGGAGTGACGTCGCTTCAATGAGTTCAATCACAAAAAGTTATTGGGCGCAATGGGACAGTTTAGTTATTCAGGATGGAGTCTTGTGCCGCAAATGGGAAAATGCTCGAGGAGACAGCTGTCATTTGCAAATGGTCGTCCCTAAAGTTAAGGTCCCAGATGTGCTACAGCTCTACCATAATGGATGTTCAGGGGGCCATATGGGAGTAAAAAGGACTCTGTTGAAGATACGTGAGCGGTTTTACTGGATCCACTGTCGCGACGACGTTGAGGACTGGTGTCGCAAATGTACGAGTTGTGCTGCTGTGAAAGGACCTCATACACGGAGCAGGGGTGCACTGAAACTGTATAACGTTGGGGCACCATGGGAAAGGATAGCCCTAGATGTTGCGGGACCGTTTCCTGAAAGTGAAAGCGGAAACAAGTACTTCATGGTTGTGATGGATTATTTCACGAAGTGGCCAGAAGTCTTCGCTATACCTAATCAAGAAGCTACTACGGTCGCAGATAAATTAGTTCACGAAGTCTTCTGTCGTTTCGGGGTGCCTCTAGAAATCCATAGCGATCAAGGAAGAAATTTTGAATCTCAGGTGTTCCAGGAAATGTGTCGGGTCATGGGTACTCACAAAACCAGAACGACCTCTTACCACCCGCAGTCAGATGGAATGGTGGAGCGATTTAATCAGACATTGGAGAGATATCTGGCAAAAGTTGTGGAAAGCAGGCAAAAAGATTGGGACAAGCACATCCAACCGTTTCTTTTGTCTTACCGAAGTGCGGTTCACGAAAGCACGTCAGTGACACCAGCTTATGCGAACTTTGGAAGAGAATTACGGTTGCCTGCCGACTTACTAACCGGTATACCACCTGACGCTCCACGCAATATCACTGATTATGCGAATGACTTGCGCAGCAGGATGAATGACATTTATGAGCATGTCAGACAATCAGGTCAACAAATGTCTGAAAAGATGAAGACCCGTTACGACCGAAAGACAAACAATAAGAGCTTCGATGAAGGTTCGTTAGTGTGGTTACATAACCCAGTCCGCAGTAAAGGGAAGTCTCCTAAGCTGCAAGCTAAATGGGATGGACCATACCGAGTTGTGACCAAGATTAACGATGTCACTTACCGAATACGGAAGAGTCCAAGAAGTGCGCCAAAGATAGTTCATGTGGATCGATTGGCGCGATATTATGGGCCTGACAATGCTCGGGACGAGCATGTCTTAGGAGGGGGCAGTGTAACGCCATCTCGTAGCGAGTAATAAGACTACCAAACTCGGCGCCATCTAGTAGCAAATCGCAGTACTACTACGTAACGTCTTTCGGGAATGTTCTGTCAAGGTACTTCTATGTAACGTGTTATCTAGAAGCATCTCGAAGGTGTGGAATGTTCGCGATATTTCTTCCGTGAAAATTCCAGAGTAATCTAGAGTAATGACCGCACTATAAAGGCGGAGCACTTCGGTGGCGGATCATCAGTATTTCCAGAGCGATAATACGAGTTATACCTGCGAGTTCAAGTGCGATTAAAAGTGTTTAGTGAAGCTTTATAGTGAAGTGTAAATTAGTGGTGTAATAAATAAAGTGTTTTGTGGTAGTTTGATCGGCATTTTCCATTCCGTAGAACCCCGGCTCGTAACAATATGTACGCACCTCAAAATAGTTATTGTTGAGTCATACAACAGTCGCGAGTTAATCAAAGGATCAATGGTGAAAATAGCTCGGTTGGTTACGCTCTGTTTGTAGTTTAAAAGCGGCATTGTGGTCCAGGAATAGACGTTTAGTCAATCGGTTACCGACTATTAAGTCATTGTTGTGGCAAGACTTCAATCACACTTCAATTTCCGCGCGTTTTGCCATTTAATTTATACAAATAAATAAAATTGAAGAATCTGTTTGTAATATCAAATCAACTGCTTTTCAGTAAATGCATATGAAATGCGTTCGTCTGTCTGTCTATTTGTTTCGGCTACGGGACTTTCACTGGCAGATAGCTTATGTTCTAGGGAGTAACTTAGGCTACTTTTTATCCAGAGACTGTGTTCCCGTGGGAATTAAAACTACTTGGAAAAAGAAAAGTAGGTTAATCTGGATGAGATATTTGACCCCCAACGGCGTGGGGAAGTGGATTATCGCAAGATATATATTTCTGTCACGCTTTTATGTACCACAAGTGCAGGAAAGCGCTAGTCGGAGAGTCAAGGAGGACTTTTGGATAGAGTTCCGAATACCAGATCGTTGAATGATTTATCGACTAAAACTATACGAATTATGGATCAAAAGGTCGTCTTCAACGTCCGGATACATAATGAATATGACAATCTACTTACTGGTTTATCTACCCTCTACCATACATGGAAATGGTAAGGATTTTAATGAGTAAGAAACTGGCTGGTAAAGACTGAATTCTATGGTTCTTATCTCTGTTCATCTATTTATGTAACTAAGGAAAAATAAGACCTAGCTAGGTAATTATATCGCTACTTGGCGATTGTTGGTAGTGTCGATTTATCTGTTAATTTTTAATTCCAATTAATATGACAACTAACATTTTCTGGAAAAGTGGCATTAATTTCATATGTTAGTCAGGCTTTAAGAAATAAAATAATGCTTTGCTAAATTATTTCACATTAGAAGTATAAAACATACAATTTAGTTAGGGAGGGGCGTAATACATACTTAATTATTGACGTATTGCGTTGTGCGTTTTAGTCACAATTTCTCTATGGTTTTAGTCAAAAGTAAAAATCAAGCATCTGCAAATCAAGGTGACAAGCTCTTCATATGCAGAGATGGAATGTAATTGCTACACCGATCGGCAGCAGGAGTCCAGTACACCTCTTTATTTTTGTCGATAAACGCCAGTACCACTGAAGGTCACTGAAAGACCTTTTTAGTCATTATAAGCCGAACAGTTTAGGTAGCAATCTATCCTGATATAATGGGTTTCGAGAGGGTGACTTAACGTTTTTTGTGTACGTTGCTCATTTACTCCTGACAACCACTTAGTCACGCTCAGACCATATTAAGGATAGGGATTTAATTATCTAGGTAAATCTAACACGAAGTAATTAAAATCAATTTTTTTTACAGGATTGCCAGATTGAAATCAAGACAAACAAACCCACACGGATTAAATTTTCCGCTTCTCGGTTGTAGAAAATCGAGACATACAGTGCTGGCACAGTTCAGTATCAGTGCAAAATATGGTTTCGTACATTTTCGATGAACGCATCCCCACATGTCAGTGTGAGTGATCAGTTGATGACTGAATCGTAACTGCCACTGACACTGTAGGAACTAAGGACTAAGGCATCACTGATGTGTGTGAATTGACCTTAGCACATACCTATATTTCTGCATACTTACAAAAAGAAACCATAAAAAGAGAAGGATATTTTTGCTTTAAGATCTGAGACAGAAAGATACAAAGTAGTAGTACAAGATTTGAATATAAGGGCTACTCCTAAATCTTTGGGATTCAAGCTAACCTTAAAGGGTTTACGTGCCGTACCTACTCCAGTAACGGTCAACGCTTATATAGTTAAGATGTTCAAAGATATTTCTAACATGAATATTGTATGGACACCTTTTATACTTTACTTATACTTATTACGTCACCTGGCAAAATAAAATAATATGCGGTCGTCATACAAAGTGTGGTTAAAGTTTCGTAACACAAAGGTAGGTATTTTTTGCAGCTAGTTCTGCACTTCTGCTAGGATGTCTTCAAGGTTAAAATACTCAGCATTTTATCTAACTTATTTATAGCGCAGTGAGTATCTTCTAGTCCTTATCTGGCTATGCAAGGCGGGGTTAGTCGGGAGGATTCAACGTACGTATCAATGTCAAGTTGTGTGATCTTTATTGTACTCAGACTGATTGTATCGGGTATGTTGATTGAATTGCGACTGGTTTATACAATAGTGCATGCATCCCTAGGTACCTAAAGTTCATTTGGTTATTTGAATTTCTTTTCTATTTATAGCACTGTTCACATTTATCGGACAGAACTTTCATTGGCGGATTTTCAAATCAGTCAATGAAAGCCGCTCAGGCGCAAAAACCTCACTCTCGCAAATATAGGCTGGATTATGATATATTATGTACAAGAAATAGAGTGAAGCCGCAGACGAAAGCTAGTGTAAATGGCCTATGTCATATGTCATATCCATAGCACGTGCGTAATATGACATATCTGGAAAGAACCAATACTCACTTGAAGTTTTGAAACAAATTGTTACACTATATTGGTATAATTTTCCGGTAATAAAACGGACAAACGGACATTCATAGACAGCCGTTTATACATATACCTATAACGGGTTACGTTCGTTTAGTTGCACATCCGGCATAAAGTCGGCACAGTCTTGTTTGGCCAGACCGGATAACGTTTAGCATATATATCGACTCTGCGTATACCGTAACGTCCAAAATATATCCTAAAAAAATTCTGTTAAATTTTATAAATTTTTGGGAGACTTGTGTCAAGCCTGGTTTCTTTTGTTTTCTTAAGTGGAAGCATATACACTTGTATAATACTACTGGATATTGTAATATTAAGAAAGGTACTTATCCAAGTTCCACAAAATCGTAACTTATAGTTACTTCGACAGAACTTTCGATCCCCATTCTTTAGTTATATTCTCGTGAACAATCGACTCGTACGAAGTTTCGGTAGTTGCTTTAACTTTACACAAACAGTCGTAAAATTGAAAGTTCCTTACCTATAAAGGTACAGTTAGAGCTTTTTAGATTTGTTTAGGTAAAATTAAGATTGTGTTTTTTCTTACATTACAAGTATAGGGCCAATCACTCCAATACGGTATATAAAGCTGTCTGTAATTACTTGTCTTCGTATTCGCTTGTGAAGATAATGCCTGTTTTGATTTGTACTTACGAACAACATAAACGTAAAATAATTTTATAGAAAAGGCCAAATCGTAACATTAATAATTAGATATTTATATATATATATATCTAATTTTAGATACTTAAGTTTGTTTGTACCTAATTAGCAAACAGTTTTGAAATACAATGAACTGAGAGACCTTTTGAATTATTTTGTATGTGAGTTAGAATACGAGTAGATTATTATTTTGATAGGAATTGATTCGACATCTGTTTTGGAATTGTAGCAATAATTTCTGAAAGTTTCACACTAATTAATACTTTTTTTTTTTTTTTTTTATATTTGGTTCGCCAAATTGACGCCGCCCGCCTGGTGGTAAGTCGTGACGACGTCTAGCGATTGTGGGCCACTCTCACAGCACACATTACTATTGAGAGTGGCCCTCAACTTGACGACCTACTGATGTGCCTCTTCACGCTCCGCTTAAAGAACCCAGGATTATATGTGGGAGGAAACACGTGCACAGGCAGGGCGTTCCAGGCCACTATCGTTCGGCAGAGAAACGAACGTTTAAAACGTTCGGTTCTCGCGAACATGCTATCCACTGTGTGGGGGTGGCATCTCTGCCCGGCACGAGTCGTTCGGGATCGGAAGGAAGAGGGTGGGATCAGATTGAAGAGCTCTTCAGAACACTCGCCGTGGTAAATACGGTAGAATGCGGCCAAGGAAGCTATTGTTCGGCGCTGAACTAGCGGCTCAAGGCTTCCCGTTACCTCCGGACAATCTATAATACGGATAGCCCGTCGCTGCATAGCGTCGAGAGCGTCCAGCAGATACTTCGCGGAGCCGTCCCAGAGGTGAGAGCAGTATTCGACGCAGGGTCTAATCTGCGTCTTGTACAGCAGACACCTCTGGTCCGGTGTAAAGAATCTCTTTACCTTATTCAGTATTCCTAGTTTCCGCGAAGCTAGCCCTATACATCTTTCGATGTAGTTTTTATTATTGAGCTCTCGACGAACGTCTATGCCAAGGATATCAAGGTTGTCCTTCATTGGTAATAATGCATTCTGAAGAGAGGGTAGGGGAAGGAAAGGGGATTTCTTCGCAGTAAATGCACACGCCTGTGTTTTGCGGGCATTGAACTCGACCAGGTTCTCGGTACCCCATTGAGAGATACTGTCGAGGTTACGGTCGAGATCAGCCACGAGTCGTCGTCTCTCCTCCTCAATCTCAGATCGCCCCGCCGTCGGACGAACCGAGTAACTCCCGTGCAGTGTGCTGTCATCTGCATAGCAATGAATGTTCCCGAGGGATAGCATATCATTGATATGCAGAAGAAAGAGAGTTGGTGATAGTACGGACCCCTGCGGTACCCCGGCATTCACTTGCAAGAAGCGAGAAGCCTGGCCATCGCAGAGGACCCGCACTCGGCGCTCGTTTAAAAAACTGGCAATCCAGCTGCACAGTTGAGGAGGTAGACCATATGCCGGAAGCTTGGAAAGGAGCGAAGCATGCCAGACCCTATCGAAGGCTTTGGCGATGTCCAGGCTAATAGCCAAGGACTCGCCGTGCCTTTTCATAGCCCCACCCCAGACATGCGTTACGAATGCCAGAAGATCACCCGTTGATCGCTTTGGCCTGAAGCCGTATTGTCGATCATTGATTAGCGAGTGATCCTCTAGGAATTGCATGAGCTGCTTATTTATAAGGAGCTCAAGCACCTTGCAAATGACTGAGGTGACAGCTATGGGTCGATAGTTGCCTGGATCGGACCGATCCCCTTTCTTGGGGATCGGTTGTACGTTAGCCTCCTTCCAGACCCCCGGCACGAGCCCTGAAGAGTATGACAGGCGGTACAGACGCGTTAATACTGGAGACAACTCAGCTGCACATTTTCGTAGCACCACCGCCGGAATGCCGTCAGGGCCACTGGCTTTCCGCGTGTCGAGTGACCGCAGTACTGCCCGTACATCACATTGCCTGATAACAATATCAGGCATTGTGTGGCCACAGTTGGCGATGGCGGAGGGCTGCAGGCCACGGTCGTCGACCCGGGAATTAGCCGCAAAGAGGTCTGCGAGCATATCCGCTTTCTCTTGGGCTTTGTGAGCCAGTGTTCCATCTGGGTAACGCAGTGGTGGCATCGAGGGCTGACAAAAGTTAGATTGCACGGCTTTGGCCAGTTGCCAGAATCCACGGCTGCCCGTGGGATGGGAAGTGAGCTCCTGACCAAGCCGCGCGACGCGCTGGGCATCCGCTCTCTTAAAGGCCCTCTTACTCGACTTTGTGGCCCGGTTGTACGCTGCTTTGAGGTGGCCCACGTTTGGGTCGCGCACAGCCCGGGCCCTGATCCAGGCGCGATATGCCGACTGTTTTTGTCGAACAGCTTTGGCACAATCTCGCCTGAACCAGGGACGGGCTCTGCGGATACTGGCGACATCAGTGAAAGGGATGTAATAATCCATCCCTAAACTGATCTCGCCAGCAATAGCAGAAGCACTATCCGAAGGAGCCTTTCCTACAAAGCAGCGCTGGCTCCAGGGGACGGACGCATAATAATCGCGTAGACCGTCCCAATCCGCTGACGAGTAGTGCCATAGTCGTCGTGACGTTTGTACAGGACAACACAGTGGTCGGAACTACCCAGTGGGGCTCCTACTGAAACACTGTACTGGGCTGGGCGACTCGTCAGCAGTAGATCCAGCAGAGCGGGCGTGTGATCTGACCTGTCTGGTATCCGGGTGATCCCGCATACCATCTGGGTCAGACCGTGGGAGAGAGCGAACGCATGGGCGGCTCTACCCGCATGATCAGTCTTGAGGGACCCCAGCCATTCAATGTGATGGCCATTGAAGTCCCCCAGAAATACTAGGTCAGCGTTCGGGAACCGCACCTGCGCTTCATCAGCCGTCTCGCTGAGGTACTGGAAGAGCTTTGTTGTCTCAGAATCCCCTGTGTGGGATCGGTAGACGCACACGTAGATCTGGCTCATAGAGCCATGGTCTACGTGCAGCCAAAGGACGGAATTGGAGGGGTTCTCTAGGCAGCGCAACCGGCGGCAGCAAACATCCGCCCTAACGAACACGCACACCCCGGCTTTGTCTCGAAATTGTTCCTCGATGACATAGCCGGGGTAACACAGGTAAGACGTGTCGTCAGGGCGGCGTATTTGTGTCTCCGTGAGGAACATCACAGCGGGCCGTGCCGTCTCAAGGTGGTGGTGGACGGTATCGAGGTTCGCATGGAGTCCACGGACGTTAGTGAACTCCACCTCGAAATGTGAAGTTGTGGGGTTTCCTAGGGCCGCTGTGTAACGTTTATTTCTTTTTTGTTGCACTGCCATTGTAGATTTTGAAGAAGAAGCGTGAAGACAGGGCGACATTTGGTGCAGCAGTAAGTGACAAAGCGCAGGGGCTAGCTTTGTCTAGAACCGTGTGGTTAGGTCGGAGCCGACTCGCCGGACGGAAGGGCTCCCAAACCCCCCTGATGCAAGGCCGCCGCTACCCCACACCGGTTACCACCCGGAGCGGCGATCCCACATCAGGATTATGCGCAACATGTGGGGCAGCCTCCTGGGGTGGTTGGCCCCAGGCGGGCCCCATGACTGTGTTGCGGGCGGCCGCGGCAACGCCGTTGCTAAGGGTCTCCCTGGCCGGCGAATCGACCCACACCACCCACACTAGACTCCGTTTCGCCCCCACTGGTCCCATGCCTGCTGCACCATACATCGCCCCGGGCCCGGCGGTGCAGCTGCTGAACCCCTAACGCAACCCAGCCTGGGCTGGGTTACTTGGGGGGCTTTAGCACAGCTGCACGGTGGTACACCCCCGGACCAACACTGTTGTACCACCTGGTACCCACGTAGGGGCCGAAGCCACTCCATAGGTACCGTAAATTAACGAGCCTCGTCCGTTTATCAGCAGGTGCGCCACTAGCAGGTGAGGTCGCTGGGGCCCTATAGATGTTGGTAGAGCCCCTTTGCACCCAAATACGCTTTAATGTTTAAAATTTAATGCTACTTAGATATGTCGAATTGGACGAAAAGAGTGATTTTATAAACGTAGATCAAAGTTCTTACCTTAAATCATCAGTGGTATGGAAGCGTTAAACGTCAGACTAGACCGATCCGTAATTGACCTGCAAAGATAAAAATCAAAATTCAACGTAATTGAAAAAGGGTAAAATTATTTAAAATAATATTCTGTTCTGTGACTAAATTCGATCGACATGTTCAACCAATAATATCGCAGAAAATGTCAAGCAAACAAGCAGTCAAGTAAACAAAATAACACATTTTTTAAATTTTCTGCGCTATCAATGGTTCGATTGAAGTCAAAGATGTCTGTGCTAAGCCAGCTGAAGAGCGACGACGTGCAGTTGATGTTGAGCCTAATGTTATTGATGCTACCAAACCACAAATAGAAACCAATAAATGATGCAGGATTCTTGAGATGACACAATCCTCATTGATATTCTCTTGTTGTACAAGGATACTAAGTGCATACAAATGTTTTTTCATATTGAAATTATCCAACGTGTGAGAATAATGAGTTTCTTAACATTACATTGTGTTCGTAGTAAACACAGGATAAACAACCCAGCGTGGTCGTCTAAGGTAGTTAAATTGTCATGCCAACTCATAGCAATAACTTCCTCATTTATCAACTTCAGCCTTTAAAAAGTTTTTAATTATGTGAACGTATAAAAAACCAACATGTTGTGCTTCTGAGTTGAAAAATTATAATAATATAGAGGTTATAATAATAAGTAAGAGATTTTTATCATTAAAATATCAATGTTAGTAACATATATTTTAATAGAATCTAGAAGTGTATTTTAGTTACCTATCATTGCATGTAACTATGATGTTGAATAATAATATGCAGAGAAATGTGACCTATACTAACATGTTAAATGGAATCTGTAATATAAAACCTCTTCGAGAAGAATTATAGATAATACTAGGTAGGTGTTACATCGGAGGCGCTCGGCAATGGACAAAAAAAAAGATAGGTGTTACATGATCTAGATCATTTCAAATTAAATAAAGAAATGCTTTCTACCAAACCATTTCAAGAAACCGGGTTTTAGTTACGTGCGACTGCCCAGGGAGTACAGTCGAAGGTAATCAGCTTACATTGACAATTTTTTTATAAGATAAATAAATAAATAAATATTGTTGGACATTCTCACACAACGTCATCTAGCCCAAATTAAGCTAATATAAGCTTGTGTTATGGGATCTAGACGACTGATAAACATACTTATATATTTCTAAATACATACATATTTTACATAGAAAATACCCAAACTCCGAAACAAACATTTGTGGATCACACAAATAATTGAATCGACCCGGAATCGAACCTGGGACCTCAGGGGCGGCAGTCGCATACTCATACCACTGAGCCACCGAGGCAGTCATAATAAGATCCTATTTATAAAGTATTACGGAGAACATTTCAATTTCGGATTTGAAAACCGGTCCATTGGATAGTTCTATTGATTCTGGGCAAAGTACTTTCAGATTTGAGATAAACATTATAACTCGTTGTTTATATTAGTAACTAGTTAGCTTGGAACTATTTTTTTTTCATAATACTCAAAACAGTGTGAGATAACCTCCACATAGGTTATACTGCATTGTATTATTATTATTAGGTTATCACTGTTTTAGATGTTACGCCTGTTTATTAGAAATATTTTTGCATATAACCCGTCGTAGTTCACAGCCATGTTTATAATGACTATACAAGTTTGAACTTTGTAATACCTCATGGCCACTTTTTTAGACGCAGAGTCGACGTAATTGGTGCGATAAAAATATAATCTTATATTTACTATGTTTTTTTTTAATTCTTAAGAACTAGCATTAAATAAAAATATTATTACGCTAAAATTATTGTTGGCTGCGTTATTCAAAGAATGGCGATGAAATTGGAAGTCAACTAGACATGTTAAAATTATTATGATACATATAACATAGACTTCATGTGGCTGTTTAAACTGCCTAAATGCATTTCTATTTTTGTAAACCAGATATAGAACAGATAGGGCACAGTGAATAGTCGAACAAAAAGACTACAGAGCTTTAATATCACCCATGGGTTGTGGAGGTCAGATGGCAGTCGCTCCACGGAAAAGTTCAGCCGGATCAGAATTAGAATTATAAAAAAATAAGGAAGCGTGTTTGTGGTTTTCAGAAGAAGCCAATTTATTTGCACCTCAATGATGATGATGTAACAAAATGCAAAGAAACCCACTTCTTATTATAAAAAAGGTACATTTTAATAGAATTCTCCAATTCGTTCTTTAAATAATGTAGGTATAGAAGCAAGTACCTGCTACAATTCACCGAGCAATTGCAAGAGAGTAGTAGGGATGTCTCGCAGTTACTTTAATAGAACGAACGAAGCCTAGGAATTTCATTACAAGTACTATACTCTATTATTGGAGATTGTTTCAACTAAAATAAGAGCAATTTTTCTTTTGAAATTGACGATTTTCAGAGGAAAGCAATGTTCTTTTCTTTTGCCAGACAGAATAGAGGCAATATAATATAATACGTCAACATTCGTCCGTCATTTGATTGGTGCCGCGTAACCGGAGGCGAACCTTTACAGGAACTTCATCTATATTTGTGCTAGCCTTGTCCATCTTTCAGCAGGTTCAGCACGTGGTTGAGGATGAGTTAGGTATAGGCACTATGAGCATGAAAGTGTCGACAAAAGTACCGACCTACATATTCCACCAACGATATCGCAGAAAATTAATATCACGTGACCCAATTAACACTTTTTTGAATTTTTCTGCGCTGTCATTGGTTATCGACTCACGTCGACACTATATAGTCCTGCTGGTTTTACACTCACAAATTGCTTACAAGGGACAATCTACATCTAATCTGCCTCTACTTACCTCTTTGTTACAAAAATACAAAAAGTACTTTTGTAATCGACTGTACTATGATCTTTTTTTAGTTCCGCGGCTCAAGGCCGCGGCCGCTCTAACGTCCGGTGGCCCGGCGGTGTACTATGAGCTCCCACCGAGGACCCAGTGGTGTTCTCCCCCGGACAGGTCCAGAGGATGATTCGCCGCACGAAGCTCCGGAAGGCCCCCGGGCCGGATCGAGTCACAAACGAAGTCCTGCGTCACCTGCCACCGCGCTCCATCGCGGCGGTGACGCGACTATACAACGGGATTCTCCGGACCGGGCACTTCCCCACTTCATGGAGACTCGGGCGAGTCATTCTCCTGCCGAAACCCGGCAAGAACACCCTGCTACCTGGGAGCTATCGCCCCATCACGCTGCTGTCTACGATCTCGAAGGTCTTCGAGAAGCTGCTGCTGCTGCACATGATGCCCCACCTTCAGCCACGCGAGGAACAATTCGGTTTCCGTGCCGAGCACTCCACCACGCTGCAAGTCACGAGAGTGACGCACCACCTCGCTGCAACTCGCAACAAGCGTGAGTACGCAGTCATGGTGCTGCTCGACATGGAGAAGGCGTTCGATCGTGTCTGGCACATCGGCCTGCTGTACAAGCTGTCCACGTCCACTATTCCACGTCGAATAGTTAGGACTGTGGCCACCTTCCTGCAGGACAGGCGCTTTCAAGTGGCAGTTGAAGACGTCCTGTCTACGGAGCGACCCATCCGTGCCGGTGTGCCCCAGGGGAGCTGCCTATCGCCCGTGTGCTACAGTAGGTACACGGACGATATTCCAGTTGCTGACAGCGCCATGCTGGCGCTGTACGCCGACGACGCCGCCTACATCACGACATCGCTCAACGGCGCTCACGCGGCGTCGAAGATGCAGCGAGCACTGGATGCACTCCCCACCTGGCTGAAGGACTGGAGACTGAAGGTCAACATGGCGAAGACTCAGGCGATTCTCGTTGGCCGATTTCCGCCCCCGCTGAAGCTGTTGGGACAACCCGTCGAGTGGTCCGGTAAAGTACCTCGGCGTGACCATCGCCCGGAGCCTCACCATGCAGCCCCACGTGAAGAATGTGGTCGCGCAGGCGCGCACCACGCGAAGCCTCCTGCACCCTATCCTGGCGTCACACATGCCCACCCGCGCTAGGCTCGGGGTGTATAAGCTATACGTCCGCACGCGGCTCTCGTACGCCGCCCCAGCGTGGTACGCGCTGACTACCAAGAAAGCCCGCGCCACGCTGCGCGCCCAGCAGTCGTTGGCAATGCGGACGATAGCTTGAGCCCCGCGCTACGTGCGGAATGATGTGATAGCCAGGGATCTTCGCTTGGAGAGCCTCGATGACCACATTCGCCGCCTGAGCACCTCGATGTTCGAGCGGGCCGACGGAGCGCAAACCCGCAGCCTGCGGGACATTGCGCCATACCATCGGCGACCGCCGGACAAGAAGGGACTACCACGTGACCTCGTCTCCAGGGGCACCCCCCCTGACCTGACACCGCTCCTCGCCGCTGGCCGACGGGCGCTCGCCACCCGGTGAGCTTGCCCTCAGCTGAGCGGCGGGTTGTAGCCTACCTGCTTCGACCAGTCGTCGCCAGCCGCTGGTTGCTCACGGGACCTCTCTGAACAGGGTCTCCTCCGCGCGGCTTGACCGCGCCGGCCGCCACGACAACACACCGGATTAGACAACCCTAGGACTCGACGAGTCCGACCCAGTGACCCGCCTGTCATCGCAGGCGGCGACTGAGACCACCGAGATGGGCCTACGCCCAGTACTGGTAACCCCGGGACCCATGGGGGTCCGCGTGGAAGACTACGGACGGTGTACTATGATCTGGACTAACTTTAGGGAATTTTCAATCTATGTTTCAGAATATATATTTCTTGACATAACTAGGATAAGGGAAGCCGGAAGTGTTATCAAGTTATAATTTGTAAAGTAAGGTGGACGTGGCCGAATTTAGATTATGTATTTCTGGTGCCGACTTGGAATTGGGTTATTCTTTGAGCAATTTACCTTAGTTTATAAACACTGGAGCAAAATGGTTTTATTCCGTAAAAACTTCGCAACAACAGACACTAACGACCCCCAAGGGATTCAGAGGGCCCGGTGCGCGGTTTAGTGAAACTTTTGTAGTGCTGATTTCTAAATACAGGTAAGTGTTGGGAATGGTAAGACCGGTAAGTGAAGAATTTAGTGACCACAGAGGTTGCCGGGGTTTGCGTGTGGAATGTTTGTGCGTAGGCTTAGAACTAGCTACTCGTTAGAAAAGTTACAAAACGGTTGAACCAAACCAACAATCTAACAGTGATATGACAGTACAAATAGCACACGCTCATGAAAAGCTTTCATAGTTTTAGGCACCAATCTTCACCAATCGTCTTGGTTTTAGATGAAATTTGACTAACAATTTCGAATTCCGTTTTACTTGAATTTGAAGTAGTGATATCAATACTTATACACTTTGACTTAAGGATGCGAATGTGCTTCTTGCCTCGCATAACTATTGAGATAGGTATTTATTTTATAAACTATTATTTAGATTAGAAAAACATAATGTCGAAGTAAGGTCAGGCATTTCCAATAACAGTCCAAGCTTAACGTTTCAAGGATCGACAAAACTTTTTTCATTTAATGGCAACCCCACACGCACAACGAACAATTGACAAATAAAAATATATTGGATCCAGACCGAGAATGGAAAGAATCATGACAATGAAGCGCGAAGTTAATTTATTCTACTGAAAATTCTATAAACTATTTAAGTCATATTAGAATCACTTCTGAAGTGTTAGTAAAACGTGAAATGTTGGAATTCAAAGACGTGACAGTACAAAAGGCTCTCAAGAAAATGTTTTCTCCTACTTTACTCGCATCAACCCGAGTGCTAGGCAAGGTGCGAAACTAAAGTGCTCTCTGGGGGAGTTATGACTATAAATGATGCAGAGGGTCAAAGTATAGAAAGCCATAAGTCGTTCACTATATCCCCGAGGTTAAGACTGTATGAGAACTAGCCTATACAAACATCATCTACAAGTAAATACTTATGACGTTAAATATTTGATCGCGTACGGTCTGTATTATGATCAAAATATATTAAGCATTGTATTTTAGTTTTGTGTTTACGAGTATAAAGAGCAGTCGTATTTTGATCAACGTTCAGGGCCTAAGCTTTATCATCTGCCCGCGGTGGACCTGGTGAAAGACAAGCCTAAATAAGACGAATATACCCATAGTGGGATAGACAAAGAGACTGCCGAAATGTGGGCGTAAATATAAGCCTTTCAGGGTATATACGTGATTCTAAATTGGCGTATTTCGAGTGTAAAATTAGGTAGCGTATGTACTTTGGTAAGAACGTATTTTATACTGTAATTAACAGTGGCTTATATTTTTTTTTTTTTTTTTTTTATATTTGGTTCGCCAAATTGACGCCGCCCGCCTGGTGGTAAGTCGTGACGACGTCTAGCGATTGTGGGCCACTCTCACAGCACACATTACTATTGAGAGTGGCCCTCAACTTGACGACCTACTGATGTGCCTCTTCACGCTCCGCTTAAAGAACCCAGGATTATATGTGGGAGGAAACACGTGCACAGGCAGGGCGTTCCAGGCCACTATCGTTCGGCAGAGAAACGAACGTTTAAAACGTTCGGTTCTCGCGAACATGCTATCCACTGTGTGGGGGTGGCATCTCTGCCCGGCACGAGTCGTTCGGGATCGGAAGGAAGAGGGTGGGATCAGATTGAAGAGCTCTTCAGAACACTCGCCATGGTAAATACGGTAGAATGCGGCCAAGGAAGCTATTGTTCGGCGCTGAGCTAGCGGCTCAAGGCTTCCCGTTACCTCCGGACAACCAATAATACGGATAGCCCGTCGCTGCATAGCGTCGAGAGCGTCCAGCAGATACTTCGCGGAGCCGTCCCAGAGGTGAGAGCAGTATTCGACGCAGGGTCTAATCTGCGTCTTGTACAGCAGACACCTCTGGTCCGGTGTAAAGAATCTCTTTACCTTATTCAGTATTCCTAGTTTCCGCGAAGCTAGCCCTATACATCTTTCGATGTAGTTTTTATTATTGAGCTCTCGACGAACGTCTATGCCAAGGATATCAAGGTTGTCCTTCATTGGTAATAATGCATTCTGAAGAGAGGGTAGGGGAAGGAAAGGGGATTTCTTCGCAGTAAATGCACACGCCTGTGTTTTGCGGGCATTGAACTCGACCAGGTTCTCGGTACCCCATTGAGAGATACTGTCGAGGTTACGGTCGAGATCAGCCACGAGTCGTCGTCTCTCCTCCTCAATCTCAGATCGCCCCGCCGTCGTACGAACCGAGTAACTCCCGTGCAGTGTGCTGTCATCTGCATAGCAATGAATGTTCCCGAGGGATAGCATATCATTGATATGCAGAAGAAAGAGAGTTGGTGATAGTACGGACCCCTGCGGTACCCCGGCATTCACTTGCAAGAAGCGAGAAGCCTGGCCATCGCAGAGGACCCGCACTCGGCGCTCGTTTAAAAAGCTGGCAATCCAGCTGCACAGTTGAGGAGGTAGACCATATGCCGGAAGCTTGGAAAGGAGCGAAGCATGCCAGACCCTATCGAAGGCTTTGGCGATGTCCAGGCTAATAGCCAAGGACTCGCCGTGCCTTTCCATAGCCCCACCCCAGACATGCGTTACGAATGCCAGAAGATCACCCGTTGATCGCTTTGGCCTGAAGCCGTATTGTCGATCATTGATTAGCGAGTGATCCTCTAGGAATTGCATGAGCTGCTTATTTATAAGGAGCTCAAGCACCTTGCAAATGACTGAGGTGACAGCTATGGGTCGATAGTTGCCTGGATCGGACCGATCCCCTTTCTCGGGGATCGGTTGTACGTTCGCCTCCTTCCAGACCTCCGGCACGAGCCCTGAAGAGTACAGGCGGTACAGACGCGTTAATACTGGAGACAACTCAGCTGCACATTTTCGTAGCACCACCGCCGGAATGCCGTCAGGGCCACTGGCTTTCCGCGTGTCGAGTGACCGCAGCACTGCCCGTACATCACATTGCCTGATAACAATATCAGGCATTGTGTGGCCACAGTTGGCGATGGCGGGGGGCTGCAGGCCACGGTCGTCGACCCGGGAATTAGCCGCAAAGAGGTCTGCGAGCATATCCGCTTTCTCTTGGGCTTTGTGAGCCAGTGTTCCATCTGGGTAACGCAGCGGTGGCAGCGAGGGCTGACAAAAGTTAGATTGCACGGCTTTGGCCAGTTGCCAGAATCCACGGCTGCCCGTGGGATGGGAAGTGAGCTCCTGACCAAGCCGCGCGACGCGCTGGGCATCCGCTCTCTTAAAGGCCCTCTTACTCGACTTTGTGGCCCGGTTGTACGCTGCTTTGAGGTGGCCCACGTTTGGGTCGCGCACAGCCCGGGCCCTGATCCAGGCGCGATATGCCGACTGTTTTTGTCGAACAGCTTTGGCACAATCTCGCCCGAACTAGGGACGGGCTCTGCGGATACTGGCGACATCAGTGAAAGGGATGTAATAATCCATCCCTAAACTGATCTCGCCAGCAATAGCAGAAGCACTATCCGAAGGAGCCTTTCCTACAAAGCAGCGCTGGCTCCAGGGGACGGACGCAAAATAATCGCGTAGACCGTCCCAATCCGCTGACGAGTAGTGCCATAGTCGTCGTGACGTTTGCACAGGACGTGCAGGAGGTGACACCTTCATGCCAGCGTGAACAACACAGTGGTCGGAACTACCCAGTGGGGCTCCTACGGAAACACTGTACTGGGCTGGGCGACTCGTCAGCAGTAGATCCAGCAGAGCGGGCGCGTGATCTGACCTGTCTGGTATCCGGGTGATCCCGCATACCATCTGGGTCAGACCGTGGGAGAGAGCGAACGCATGGGCGGCTCTACCCGCATGATCAGTCTTGAGGGACCCCAGCCATTCAATGTGATGGCCATTGAAGTCCCCCAGAAACACTAGGTCAGCGTTCGGGAACCGCACCTGCGCTTCATCAGCCGTCTCGCTGAGGTACTGGAAGAGCTTTGTTGTCTCAGAATCCCCTGTGTGGGATCGGTAGACGCACACGTAGATCTGGCTCATAGAGCCATGGTCTACGTGCAGCCAAAGGACGGAATTGGAGGGGTTCTCTAGGCAGCGCAACCGGCGGCAGCAAACATCCGCCCTAACGAACACGCACACCCCGGCTTTGTCTCGAAATTGTTCCTCGATGACATAGCCGGGGTAACACAGGTAAGACGTGTCGTCAGGGCGGCGTATTTGTGTCTCCGTGAGGAACATCACAGCGGGCCGTGCCGTCTCAAGGTGGTGGTGGACGGTATCGAGGTTCGCATGGAGTCCACGGACGTTAGTGAACTCCACCTCGAAATGTGAAGTTGTGGGGTTTCCTAGGGCCGCTGTGTAACGTTTATTTCTTTTTTGTTGCACTGCCATTGTAGATTTTGAAGAAGAAGCGTGAAGACAGGGCGACATTTGGTGCAGCAGTAAGTGACAAAGCGTAGGGGCTAGCTTTGTCTAGAACCGTGTGGTTAGGTCGGAGCCGACCCGCCGGACGGAAGGGCTCCCAAACCCCCCTGATGCAAGGCCGCCGTTACCCCACACCGGTTACCACCCGGAGCGGCGATCCCACATCAGGATTATGCGCAACATGTGGGGCAGCCTCCTGGGGTGGTTGGCCCCAGGCGGGCCCCATGACTGTGTTGCGGGCGGCCGCGGCAACGCCGTTGCTAAGGGTCTCCCTGGCCGGCGAATCGACCCACACCACCCACACTAGACTCCGTTTCGCCCCCACTGGTCCCATGCCTGCTGCACCATACATCGCCCCGGGCCCGGCGGTGCAGCTGCTGAACCCCTAACGCAACCCAGCCTGGGCTGGGTTACTTGGGGGGCTTTAGCACAGCTGCACGGTGGTACCCCCCCGGACCAACACTGTTGTACCACCTGGTACCCACGTAGGGGCCGAAGCCACTCCATAGGTACCGTAAATTAACGAGCCTCGTCCGTTTATCAGCAGGTGCGCCACTAGCAGGTGAGGTCGCTGGGGCCCTATAGATGTTGGTAGAGCCCCTTTGCACCCCGCATATAAAATTGCATATAAAATTATACTTAATGGTAAGTTATAAAGTAAGGGGTGCTTTGGTCAGTTCCTCCACGTGGTGCACCCCGGACAACGGCAGTGGCTGCAACTCTGCGGCAACGTACCGCAGAGTTGTAGCTACTACGGCTAATTCTGCCAAGGTGGGGGTCTTGCCGCCTCGCATGAGGAACGCAGACCCACCACGACGGGGGCCTAGCGCGGCCCAGGTCTCTCCGCCGACACTCTGCAGAGCAGAGTGCTGCTGTGCGGAGAAACCACTAGGGCGACGGGTCCGACATCACTGAGCTCATCAGCGGTGTCGGACACGGTCTCGCAGAGACCACCGTTCGGCCGAACCCCGCCTGACCTCAGGCGGGAAGCCGGTTCTTCGGAACCGTGAGGAAGAAAACCTCGTTAAAAAATCACCAACGGGGCGGGCGGAACGGTCTTGTAAAGACCCCCGCCCGGCCCAGACGTAATCCTGAATTGACAGGACCGGTGGCCCCTCGGGGCCGCGAGGATGAACACCTCTATAAAAAATTAACCCAATCCCAAGCTCTGACACCCGGTGAGGGGATGAATCGTGCAGGGCAGCTATCACGCCTAGGGTGTCGCCCGTCGAAGGACGTTAAACTAATTAAAAAATGGCTTTGCAAAGTACGAATAATAAGATTACCCAACGGGGAACTGGAGGTGAGGAATCCCTCCACGAACACCCGGCTGTGACTGATGCGGGGCTCAGGCCCGGCACCAGTCACAGCGACCCCCATCAGGTATTTGGGAGGGGTCAACAAAGCCCGACAGGCCAGGGGGTGTGCCTCAAAACCACCCCCCAAACCGACGCGGAGGTCGCGTCGACCGCTGCTGGAACAGACGTCGTTCCCAGCAGCATGGAGACGGAGGGTTCTTCCTTGTGGAAGACCCCAGTCAAAAGGACTCGGGAGAAGGTGGTCCCGAAGGCGGGGTCGTCGCGTGACCGGAGCACCAGTTGCTCTGGGGGGACCGCATCCAGGGAGACCGAGGAGGGGGTTCCGACGAAGTACCTGGCGATTACGACGTCCGGTAAATACCGAAAGTTGCGGTATTTAAAGCCCCCGCCCCTACAGTGCCGTTCCTTTCCAGTGGCAGGGACAAGGAGGTGCCAGCCGCGCGGGAGCTCATGCTGGCTCTTACCCGAATTGCAGAAGCCATGAAGGGTGGCACCAAAAATCTGCAGGGTATGAGGCAGGTGGTGAAGACGGCAGTGACACACGCCCAGTCTTCCCTGGATGAGCTCCTAGCGCGGAGCGTCCCCGCAGAGGAGCAGAAGCTACGGGGCCAGGTGGCCAGCCTGGAGGCGGAACTTGCCGCGTCCCGGCTACAGATGGAGGCCCTGCGACAGGAGGTCGCGAACCTGACCAAGCTGGTCAAGGTGCCTACCGGGACCCAGACGGAGCAACCCACGCCGCCTTCCCCGAAGGCTGGGCCATCAAGGTTGGCACCCTGGACCACGCCCAATGCGGCGCCCGTATCGCCGCCACAGCCTGTGCCGCCTACTCTTACCGAGCTCATGGCGGCGATCGAGAGGCGCCTTGGCGTCCTTGAGGACCGGGCGTACCGCCCTGCGCTGACGCAGCCCGCGTTGTTCTACGCGGCTGTTGCTGGCGCCGGCGTTGCGCCTCGTCCGAGAGGCCGGCCTCCTAGCCGCCGCCCCACCCTGCCCCCGTCCGCTGTCCCAGCGAGGCGGACGCCAGCCGAAGCTGCGGCCATTTCGCGGAAGGGCAAGGGGAAGGGCAAGAGGAGTGCCACCCCCACTGCCTTCAGGGCCACTCCCGCTGCTGCTCCTGCTGCCTCCTTACATCCCTCCTCGGGAAGTAGTGGGTGCCAAAAAGCAGCGCAAGAGGGCCAAAAAGAAAGCGGCCAGAGCCGCCGCGGCGAAGGCGCCGAAGAGGCCCCGCCCTCCTCGCTCCACCGCCGTCGTCCTGACCGTGACGCCGGCAGGTGTCGAGAAGGGTGTGGGGTACGCCGATGTCCTGAGGCAGGTTAAAGCCTCAGTGAACCTCTCGGCCCTCGATATTCAGGGGGGGCTCCGGTGTAAAAACACCCGCACCGGTGCTCGCCTCCTCGAGATCTCCGGCGCTACCAGCGGTCCCAAAGCGGACGCCCTAGCGGCTCAACTTAGGGTCGCGCTGGACGCAGAAGCCGTCTGCGTCACCAGACTACCAAATGCGCCGCATTGCGCATCACGGGTCTGGATGACGCGGCCACGACGGAGGAAGTAATCTCCGCCGTCGTGGAGGCGGGCGGCTGCCCCCCTGACCAGGTGAAAGCTGGAGATATCTCCTTCGGCTCCACCGGTCATGGGATGACAGTCGTCCAGTGCCCCGTCGCGGCGGCACTTAAATTGGCGGACGGATGAAGCCTCCTTGTAGGAGGCTTCCTAAAGGCGCAGGTGCACCTCCTTCGTGCCCGGGAAACCAGGTGTTACCGGTGCATGGTGGTGGGGCACGTCGGAGTGCAGTGCACAGCGGAAGACACCGTGGGCGATCGGTGCTTCCGCTGCAGCCGGCCCGGTCATAAGGCCAATGGCTGTGAGGCCCCGCCTCGCTGTTATAGATACGAGGCGGAGGGCAAAACGGCGGACCATCGGGTCGGCAGCCGTACCTGCGCCGCCTCGAGGCCTAAACCTCGTCCGTCCGCTGTAGGCAGCGGGGGAGCCGCTTCTGCGCGGCCAGGTTCGCAGCGGGATGCTGACATGGACGTACATTAATGTGCGCCCATGTCCGCATCCTGCAGGTGAACTTGAACCACTGCCACGCTGCTGAGGATCTTCTGTACCAGAGCATCGCGCAGTGGTCCATTAACTTGGCCGTGGTCGCCGAGCCGTATTATGTCCACCCGGGAAGCCCGGTGGACCAGGACGGCTCGGCCTGTTGCATTTTTGGGGGTTCCGCCGTGGACACCTCGCGCCTTGCATTGATTGCAAGCGGCCGGGGGTGTGTTGCGGCGGAATTTGAAGGGTTTGCGGTGGTGTCGGCCTACATCTCGCCGAACATTGACGAGTCTCAGTTTGAGCTATGGCTCACTGAGCTCGACGTCGTCTTCGCTGCGTGCCGCCCTCGCCGTCCTGCTCCTGGGAGACTTCAACACCTGGAGTGAGGCGTGGGGCTCCCGGGAAACCAGGGACAAGGGGAGGCTTCTTGAGGACTGGACCAGAACACGTGGTCTGGAGGTCCTCAACCGGGGGAATGTCGTCACCTTTTGGCGGCGAGGGGGGGAATCGATCGTAGACGTAACGTTCGCATCCCCTGACCTCGCCCGCCGTATTACAGGCTGGCGCGTGGAGGAGGGTGAGGAGACGCACTCGGACCATCGGTACATCCGGTTCGATGTCGTCCCCTCACCTGACCTCCCACAGCCGGTAGCAAATCCCCCGGATCCGCGTTGGGCACTTCACCATCTTGATCGGGAAGCTCTCCTGGAGGCATCCATCGTGCAGGCCTGGATTCCGGCACCGGACCGGCCTGCCGATGTGGATGCCGAGACGGAGTGGTTCAGGAGAGCCATGTCGCAAATCTGTGATGCGGCGATGCCTAGGGTTACACTCAGACCGGCCAGGAAGCAGGTGTACTGGTGGTCGCCGGAGATTGCAGAGCTGCGCGCAGCATGCATCTCCGCCCGCCGCCGGTACACCAGGTTTCGCCGGAGGTATCGCCGCCCAGACGACGCGGCAGCCCGAGAGGCGGAGCTTTATCAGGCATACAGGGAGGCCAAAGGTATTCTCCAGGAGACGATAAAGCGGGCCAAGACGGCGGCCCGCGAGGAGCTCCTGGAGACCCTGCAGCAGAACCCATGGGGGCGCCCGTACCTACAGGTCAGGGAGAAACTCCGACCTAGGGCGCCCCCACTGACCCAGAGTCTCCAGCCGCAGCAGCTGGAGCAGGTCATGGGCTCCCTGTTTCCGACGAGCGCGGAGGAGCACGTCCCTCCGCGCATGGTTCCGTCTCTGCCCGACGCGGATAGCACCAGCGAAGACGACGTATCCGAAGTCAGCGTGGGGGAGCTAGGTGCGGCAGTACTCCGGCTTAAACGCCGGAAAATCACTGCCCCCGGACCCGACGGCATTTCTGGCCGTGCATGGGTCCTGGCCCTCGAAGAACTCGGGCCTCGACTGATGGGGCTCTTTAGCGCATGCCTCGAAAGGGGCCAGTTTCCCAAGGTGTGGAGGACGGGGAAACTGGTCCTGATCCGTAAGGCGGGGCGGCCGGTGGACGCACCGTCCGGATACCGGCCGATCGTGTTGCTCGACGAGGTATGTAAGCTCTTTGAGCGAATTATCGCGGAACGCCTCGTCGAGCATCTCACGAGTGTGGGGCCAGACCTGGCGGATAACCAGTTCGGTTTCCGTCGGGGACGCTCCACCGTGAGCGCGATCATGCGCGTGAAGAGCCTGACGGAGGAAGCAGTCTCGCAGGGCAAGGTGGTGGTGGCGGTGTCTCTTGACATCGCCAACGCGTTCAACACCTTGCCATGGAGCTGCGTTAGGGAGGCGCTCGTGTATCACGAAACGCCTCTCTATCTCCGTCGTATTGTCGGGGCCTATCTCTCGGAGAGGGCCATAGCATTCCCCAGCTGGCTCGGGCCAGCTCGGCGAGATGTGTCGTGCGGTGTTCCACAGGGGTCGGTCCTGGGGCCGCTTCTGTGGAACATCGGCTACGACTGGGTGCTGCGGGGTGCGTTGCCTAGGGGCGTCGGCGTAACGTGCTACGCCGACGATACCCTCGTCACGGCGCGGGGTGCAACGTACCAGGAGGCAGCACTCAAGGTCACGACGGGTGTTGCTCGAGTCGTGGGTCGGATACGGCAGCTGGGACTGGAGGTGGCCTTGCACAAGTCCGAGGTTCTGTGTTTTCACAGACCTCGGAAGGGTCCACCCGAAGGTTTCAGCATAAATGTGGGAGGCGTTAGCATCGGCATCAAGCCCTCGATGAAGTACCTAGGGATCGTACTTGATAGCCGATGGAACTTCGGACCACATTTCCGAAGTTTGGTCCCCAAGGTGACGCAGGCATCGGTCGCGCTTTCGCGACTGATGCCCAACCTAAAGGGACCCAACGCTTCCTGCAGGAGACTGTACCTGGGGATCGTGCGGAGTATGGCCCTATACGGGGCTCCCGTATGGGCGGATAGGTTGGCGGTCAAGGGGAACGTGACTCTGTTAAACAGACCACTTCGAACCTTGGCCGTCAGAACCATACGGGGGTACCGCACGATCTCCGGAGAGGCTGCATGTCTCCTAGCCGGGACCCCTCCATGGGACCTGGAAGCGAGAGCCCTTGCGTCATTGTTCCAATGGCGCAAGGAGGCGCTGGAGCGGGACCACAGGCCTGCGTCTCGAGAAATCGAGGACCAGCGGTCCCAACTCCGCCAGGATCTCATGGAGTCATGGAGGGTGCGACTTGAGCAACCCAAGTGGGGTACCACCATCATCGCGGTGGTGAGACCGATCATGGACGATTGGCTGCAGAGGCAGCATGGTGACCTCACGTATCGTGCGACGCAGATCGTTGCCAGGCATGGATGCTTCGGTAGCTATCTGTTTCGCATGCATCGTGAGGTCACACCCCGGTGTCAACACTGCGAGGTTTCCGACGACGACACCGCACTCCACACGTTGGTGGAGTGCTCAGCGTGGGCGAGCCAGCGCCGGGACCTCGTAGTGGGTCTGGGCGTGGATACCCTCTCGCTGGAGACCATGCTTCAAGCCATGGTCTCCAGCCGGAGTAGGTGGAACGCGGCCGTGTCCTTCTGCGAGCAAATCATGCTCGCGAAGGAGGCGGCCGGGAGGGAGAGGGAGCGTACCCTCCCCGCCGAGTTCCGTAGTCGGCGGCCAGGGCGCCCCAGACTCCGCGACTACGCCCAAGACTATCGACCTCCATGATCGGGGCCTGAGGACGGCGGGATCGCCATCCGCCGTCCTTACAGAAGCAGGCTAGAAGGGTTGTGTGCTGCGGGGCCTTTGCCCCATAGCACGCAACCAGATTCACTCACTGACGCGGGATAAAACCCTTCCCCCAACGACGCGGGATTCTCGTCCCGACCCAACACCCGCCGGGCGCCACTGGACATACCCTCTGCTAGTAACCAGAGACGCCCGGCAACGGACGTTAGAGCGAAAAAAAAAAAAAGTTATAAAGTAAATCTGATCGTCACAATTATGAGCAAATTTCGGTCCCTAAAGGTAGGGTAGGCATGGATTCGTAATTGCATCACTCATTAGTCGAGACTCGTTGCGCGAAATTAGATTTAATTTCTGAAATTTCACCGACATGACCTAAATGAAACCTCAATTTAGATACAGGTAAATGTAACCTTTCATACAAACATTTTAACTGAAAGAATGTGTTATTCTTATTACACTTTGTATTATATCAAGGAGCTGCGGTGTCGTATGAACGTGATGGATGTGACGCAATTAAGAGGGAAAGCCTCTTTGTTTGTTAGATCATATATATATAGATATATATAGATAGATATCACCATCTATCTTCACGCCTATCTTTCACTATGTAGGCCACACGGCATTGTTTACGCACGCTATGAAATTAACCTGCAGAATGACTGATAAAAATCTCGGGACTTCAGTGAAGCTCTCCACGCAAAGCGTCCATATTTTTTTTATGAATATTAGGGTCCTACGTATTTGAATATTTAAGAATGTCATTTGAGATGGAACCGTTTCGTGTGTAGAATAATTTTCTGCTAGATGTTTTTGTTATTGGATTACATACTTAACTTAATTAAAGTTTCTTTGATAGCGCATAGAAGTAGTTCAGTCTAGTATTACCTCGTATTACTTAGAGCGTGGTATAGCGTCAAACTGTTCGTAGCATGAGTTTACTGGCGGTGTCATAAACTGTAGAAAAGGTGGCTTGCAAACACGCCATACCCAACAATTTCTTTCAGTGTTTAAACGTTTAAGACTGTAACCGGTCAATGCTCTACAAAAAGAAAATTAAAGATTCAATAGAACTTTTAAAGTAGGTCATGAAATAAGTTTTATAATCAAAGTACAAAAAGCTACTCCTGTAATTAGTTCGTCGTACATACTAAGGTGACGCCATGAATAGCGACGTAAGCCTTTTGGCCCTCAGGGCCCACAAATTTTTTCTCCAGTCAGTTTACCTGTTCATAGGTCTTAAGCAGAGCACACTTGTGCAGAGCTTGTCACGATACCTTATGTCTCCGAGACCAAAATGTCCTCAAGGTAGTCATATGCGTAGTTGCAAGAAGTAGGCAATATTATAGAAGTATCTAGGGAAAACTAGGAAAAAGGTTTTTTAAAGTAGTTACCTTATGTCTTGGTCGTCAGACCTCTTTTCTGGTCGTCAAACATTCATTTAAAGTATTCGACCTATATTCTATCCATTCAAAACAGTGAAACGGAGCGGATAGGGCTTTGCTCTAGCGACCAATGGCACAGAGTAAATAATAGTGGCCTAAATGACCGCAGTATTGAGTCAGAATGCGAATAAAATTAGTTCAACCATGAAACCAATTAATAAGTCGTTAAATTATTTAGATTGTTTATTTATGTTAGTTGCTTTAACAAGTAAAATAAAATAAATAATGAAATAATAATTTACAGCTTTTTAGCTGTAAGTAAGTAGGTACCCACCCTATGACACTCAGGAGATAAATACCTTTTATTTGAGAAATCATTCATTGCAATCCATCCAGCCGTTTGGCCTATAGAGGGGAACAAAGAAACATACATACATACGCGCGAAAAACATAGTCCTCAATGAAGCAGTCGGGTTAAAAAGAAAAGAAAGAAGGTATCATTGTATTATTCGGGAGATAATTTTAGTTTATAAGGTGGTCCATTTATCGTAATGAAATTGACCAAGTTCTTATAACTATTTCACTTTAAAAAACTCTAGATTGTAGTATTCCTTCAAAAGGCGGTTCTCTAATGATTTTTGGGTAGCAGAATTATATGCCTGTTCAAATTTAATATAACATTCGTGATATTGCCGATAAGATGAACAGATGAGGCCTGAATCTGGAAGGCCCATCGGTTATTGCGGCTCACAGCACTCCCAGTTTCAATCTCGAGCCACAAACCGCAGACAAACTGTAATTACAATACGCCAACTGTGCAACTAACTAAGACTGGAGTTCTAGTAGGTACCTATCTATTTAACTGGGGATGCTGGTCACATATTGCAACTAACGTCGTTGGACAAGTTAAGTTGTTGCTAATATCAGTTGAATCAAGTACCGGTAGATGTAGATAAGATTTTTAAGCATATTATGTAATATAAATCCTAATAAACCTGACTACTGGAGCCAAAAGTGTATATTTTGAAATACATGTTGTAAAATTACTATCTACCAAGGATTCCACGAGCTTTTGAGAGGATATACTTTATACAAATAAACTATACTATTATTGAGCTAAAAATACTAAGAATGGTGTTTATTCACGGACTGCATATACCTGTATAACACATATCATGTTATACATATAAACAACATATTATACATGTATAACTTTGAACTAAGTACTATATAGTTCAACGTTCGGTAAGTATCCTTGACGGACATTATCCACGTGTTTCCTTTTATACCAAGCTGGTAAAGACTGTGGACAGTGAATCACGCAACCAGCGCGTGTGGTCTCGCCATCACTGTTTGTTTAAACATCCAAACTCTCTCTTGAAATACCATAAAGTATGGCTTATAATAAATATTTGGTGGCGCTTTTGTTTATAGGTTCATTATGGGTTGTCGATTATGGATGGTCATTATGGTTGGCGGCTAAGTATACCAGCTATACTGGCTCCAACTTATGTCTAAAAAAGTTATCCTTTTCTATTCGTAGAATGATAAAACGATATTTTCTGTTATAGATCCATAATAAGATTTTAAAAATAAACACGTCATCATTGACACAAAAACCGACTTTGGAGTACCGAAATGAAACTAAATAATTACGGGGATGGGACCGAATTAAAATAGGACCACTTGGGAAGCGATGGCTATCAAATAAAAAACATCAGAATCGAGTAACCCACTCGAAAGATATGAGGAAAGAAAGTTGAATAAACATAGAAAAATACAGTGAATTGACAATCTCCTGCTTTTTGGAAGTCGGTTAATATTTTAATAATACAAAGACATCCTTTTTTTTTAAAAGGCTACACGTGAAACAGTAACTAATGCTTGGTATTAACAAAAATAATTAAGAATGCCACACACATGTGCTAACTAATTCTCGAATGAAAAAGTGTGAGATTCATTTTAGAGTCTTGTTAATTTAGTTTTTCGAGATAACTGTAGTCTAACTTTGAAAGTAGTTCAAATCAAAATATGTTTCGTAGGTAGGTTATGTGCTAAATCAACCTACTAATGTAGGTGTATAAGTGTGAATACAATCAAATACTCGTAATACTAAACAGTTAACACTCAAAATGTGTTTAATGGGATTGTTTTGAATCCAGTTTAAATGTCAAGCACTACGACAAAAAGGTACATTTTTCCTGTCACGTACCTACTTTCAAGCATGTCTGATTGTAGTAATGAAGTTGCACAGATCAAGAGGAAATTGCGGTAACTCACTTCTCTTCATTGACCAACCAAATCTACTACACTGTTCTAAATAATTCTGCAAACTAAAATGGGTTTGCTTCTATTTTCATAACGATTCTGAGGGTGGAGACGACGAGAACAAACTTGTATAACTCGTAAGAGAACAGATTTTAAGAATATTGTCCCAATGAATATCTACGAATATTCTTTAAAAACGTGTTCATAATACACACTTTGTATTAACAAGTCTTAGTATAGTATTATATTTTCTTGTTCAGTTATCTCGAGGCGACATGCCTGACGAGCGTACAATGAACTTTCTGAGGGCTTCGGATAGTCGACAGCACGTGACAATTACACTGCATTTAATATGACACTGGGTAATCGAAAGTCTTTATGGAACAATAACAATCAGAAAATGATTGATATTTCATCATTACTTTTAGGTATATAAGTTCTAAGTACGAGATAACGTTTGTGTATCGTGACTTCGGGTGACATCGTTAACATGACAAAATTACCTCATCATAATTATTCATTGATACACTTTAGCTATACTCTATAAATACATGCAGGAAAATAATTGGTAAGCAGCTCTAGCTCAGCTCGGTAATATTCGGGCATAAATTAACCGATGCACAAAATTTGCCTGAGTCGCCAGTTAGCGTATTAGTGTTCTATCTATAGGTACTGCTGTAATTTCAGTTGCATATGATTGTTTTCACATATAATACAAGACTCGGGGTCTTGATTTACCTGTCAAGGTGGAGTAAATACATTACAAATAACCCGTAAAATAATCAAATATTCCTGTACTCTTGGTTCTATAACCCTTGTCTCATTCACTAAGTTATTCCATACACCGGTGAAGCAAGCGCGCCCACGCGTGCCAGATTTCTATCCAACAGGTTGTCAGATATAGGTAGTTGTTTCATTTAATATTCGATACTTTCTAGTGAGTAGGTACAGGAATACTAATATTCGACTCGGTATGGAATAAATTAAAAAGGTCCCAGATTAACCATTCAACTGCTACGGAATGTATAGAGGGTTGGCACTTTAGAATAGAAATGGTTAAACGAAAAACTATGAGGTTATTTTACTATTTGAACTATTTTCATACGTGTACCGGATTGAAGGCCAATTTCGAAATAAGGGACTTGAATAGGAATTTGTTGAGCAAGTCAATTGAATTGACTAAAGTCTCGGTTGACTGTACTAGGCCGGTAGCTGTTCCTGTGTACACCACATACAGTTTTTTAGACTTTGAGGAAACGTCCCCACAACGACTTTTAGAGACGACGACGTAAATATGAAAATCCTGTAATGTATATTCCAATCTTTAGATAGTGTTGTGTCATCATCATTTAAAGTACACCTATAATACGTCCATGGTACACCACCCCATTTCTTCTGAATAATAAAGCTGTCAAGACCAAACATGCTTATACAATTTAAGATCCATCCAATTTGTGAGCTAGATGTCAACATATGGTACAAGTTGCCATGTTCTTGTATTATTTTAGACGTAGCATATTAATGTAAGTTAAACGTAATCTTCTTACTCTAGTGATTTATATGATATTTTGGTGTGGGGTGGTTTTTAAAGCAATTTCTTACTGGTGCATGTCTGTTTATTTTACTGCCATGCCATTTGGCCTTAGAACATATTTTTGAACTGATTGTAAATAGTGTTCTTTCATTCTTCTAAAAATTAAGCTCTTAGTTTCCTTAATTTTGAGAGGGTTCATAATTGTTGGCGCACCAGAGCGCCTAACAACGAGCGGCCGGGCAAAACGGAACGTTGGTCAACCCGGCCACCACTATCTTACGTTCATACGTCGAATAACACATAAAACGGTCACCTTTTGAACACAGCGATACTCGCGTCTTTGTTACTCATTGCAATTTATTTAAGAACCTTTATACCAGTAAAATACAGTCTACTTATTTATACCACCAACCTCAAGGAGACCTAAAGGGTGCCGCTCGGCTTCTTTTTTCAAATGACACCATAGCACCTGATACACCGGAGACCGCCTTAGCATTACAATCGAAACACCCCCCAGGCCCTACCTGTCCACCTTTTGTAAACCCACCATCTGAGGTTGCAACATGCCTCCACGCCAAAGAAGAAGATGTTGTTGCTGCCATTGCTTCTTTCCCTATAGGTTCGGCGTCTGGACTGGATGGCATCTCCCCCCAGCATCTCAAAGACCTCACCAGCCACGGTGTGGGCGCAGGTGGCGACCACGTCATCTCGGCCCTAACCGGACTAGTCAACATCATGTTGACTAGTCCGGCTCACTAGCCCCTCGGGCTGTGTGCCAGGAAGTTACGCCTATCCTTATACGGAGCAAATTTAATAGCTTTAATTAAAAAAGATGGTGGTGTACGACCGATCGCTGTAGGGTCCACTCTGCGGCGATTGGCTGCCAAAATTTGTGTTCGGCTAACACGGTCAAAATTTCAGTCCCTTTTCGAACCCGTACAAGTTGGCTTCGGAACCCGTGGAGGTTGCGAAGCGACGGTAGTACATTCCGTACGCACCTTTGCTCAAGATGATCAATATGAAGTGATCCTTAAGTTAGACGTAAAAAATGCTTTTAATTCGGTCAACAGGGACATCCTCCTGAATGAAATTAAATTATACGTTCCGGAGATCTACAATTTTATGTTACTGTCCTTCTAAATTATTACACAAAAATAATGAAATTATTTCGGCTGTGGGATGTCAGCAGGGTGATCCCCTCGGTCCAGCAATCTTCAGTTTGGCCATTAATTCGATAATCCACAAAGTAAATTCAAAGTTGAATATATGGTACCTAGATGACGGTACCATAGCCGGGGACGCTCAGACTGTTCTAACTGACTTAGTAATGATAAAACAAAATTTTGATCTCATTGGCTTACATTTAAATTTTAATAAGTCTGAACTCTTCATTAACGACAAAATAAACACAACCTCTGCTCAATCCATAGTTAGTAATTTTAATAGCGTAGCCCCAAATATCAATATAGTAACAAAGAACAGTCTAAGCCTCCTTGGTTCACCTATTTTTTTATGAGGCCATTCCACCACTTCTAACAAATTCGGTTTCTAAATTTAATGAATTTTCGGACCGCCTACTTAAAATTAGCAGCCATTCCGCTCTTTTCATCATTAAGTTTTGTCTATTTGTTCCTAAATTTACGTACCTGCTCCGCTGCTGCCCAGTATGGAAATTTCCCCATCTAACCCAAGACTTGGACAATACAATAAAATTCCAAATTGAAGCTATCATAAATATCAGACTAAGCGAGCAGGCATGGACCCAAGCCTCCCTACCAATTAGGTATGGTAGCCTGGGAACCCGAAAAATCTCTACTGTAGCAGCATTTCTGTCCTCAATCCATAGCTCGTCTGACCTCGCAGGAAAAATCCTTAAAGCCCCCGTGGCTACAAACTGTGAGATCGCGAGCTTGGTCGAGGCTGAAACTGCCTGGCTAGCTGGACCGAGTCCAAATTTCCCTCCCACTCTCAAAAATCAGAAGGCCTGGGATAACATTTCATGCCAACATATTTTACAAACCCTCATTGATACCTCGTCATCTTTAAAAAATCGCGCCAGGCTGGAAGCAGTGTCAAGACAGGAATCCGGACACTGGCTCCATGCCTACCCATCCCCCAACACTGGTACTTTCATTGAACACAACACTTTCCGACTCGCCATCGGTCTCCGGCTGGGGGCCGAGGTTTGTGTAGAACATGGTTGTGCTTCTTGTGGAGCGAGTGTGGATCGCCTAGGTCACCATGGGCTTGCCTGCTCTTCAAGTGCTGGCAGGCGGCCAGCACTTGAAGAGCCATGCCGCGATCAACGATATCCTGCGACGGTGTCTCGTCAGTGTAAACGTCCCTGCGATTCTGGAGCCCCAGCACATTGCACGGGACGATGGTAAGAGACCTGACGGGATGTCGATGATACCATGGAGGATGGGTCGCCCACTAGTGTGGGACGCCACGTGTGCCGACACACTAGCTGCGTCCTATCTTCCGGCAACTGCCAAACGTGCCGGCGCGGCGGCCGAGGGACGTGAGCGCTCGAAGGTGGGCAAGTACAGTTGTCTCGGCACTCAATACGACTTTGTCGCATTTGGTGTCGAGACACTGGGCCCGTGGGGCCCGGGCGCCCACTCGCTTTTCAAGGAGCTCAGCAAACGGCTGAGGGAGGTAACGGGAGACTTACGAGCCGGCGGATTTCTCGCGCAGCGGATAAGCATCGCCATACAGCGCGGGAATGCCGCCGCCATGATGGGCACCCACCCTACCGCGGGGCCCAAACTTTTTACATTTTTTTTAAAATAGTAACAATTAAATTTAGTATTAATTTCATTTTATATTGTACCTAGTATATAATAATGTATATTTTTATAAATAAATATTTATACCAACCTCAAGAACAATAATAACATATTATATAGCTAGGAAAGTCTTCAAAAGATGAAAAAAATCCAAAGGGTATTTACTACTTACCTAGGATTTCAGCTGGTAAACAGGCTAACAAAAACTGGTTTCTATACGATTACCACTAACTGATAAACAACAAAACACAACTGATGTTGGTGACAGGGTTTTTAGCACGTAAAATGCATGTAAAACTTGACCTTAGGTATAGGTACATTCTACAATACATGCAAATGTAGAAAATGCCCTTTGCCAATGCCAGTATGTCGAAGGTGATGAAGAAGGTATATGAACTATATCGTGATTCATAAGCAGAATCAGTTCTGATCTTTTCTTTCCTTTCCTTTATTGCAGTCGTAGCTCATACATAGTTGTGTTTTATTAGTTTATGTATTTAGTATATATATGTGTATGTAGTATATATATATATATATATATATATATATATATTTATTTATATAAAATAAAATAAAATAAAATAACGTTTATTATCTTTGAAATTTTCAGAAAATTATTTAGATTCGTCAGAAGTTGGTGTGACTCTACCGAGGGTTCCAAAATGCAACGAGACTGAGAAGAGCCCTCAAGAAACTCAGCTCGGCTTTTTTCAAAATATTTCATCTTAAATCTAATACAGAGTTATTTAGAAAGGAGCAATTCGTTACGTTGTTACAACCAGGCCGCCTTGTCATCTAAGAAATCATTAATACTATAATAAGCTTTATGGCACAATTTACTTTTTATTAGTTTTTTAAATTTATTGACAGATAAATTTGCTATTTCGGTTGGCAATGTATTGTACATTCGAATAAAGTTCCCCGCAAAAGAATTACTCACTTTATGAAGCCTAAATTTAGGAACAGCCAGTTTATCCTTATTTCTTAAGTTTAGATTATGATTATCACTATTTTTCACAAATTTACTTTTGTTCTTGTGGGTATACAATAAAATTTCATAAATATACTGTGAATACACTGTAAGGATGTTAATATGCTTAAACTTATCTCTTAATGACTCCCGAGACCCCATTCCATAGATATTCCGGATAGCCCTCTTCTGCAACACAAAGATGCATTCAATATCGGCAGCGTTACCCCACAGTAGTATGCCATATGTCATGATACTGTGGAAGTAGCTGAAGTAGACAAGACGCGCCGTTTTAATGTCTGTAAGTTGTCGGATCTTTTTGACAGCATAGGCTGCTGAACTAAGCCTGGCCGAAATTTTCCCGATATGAGGCCCCCATTGCAATTTGGAGTCTAACGTTATGCCCAGAAAGACAGTGTCATCGACCAATTCTATTATATCATCCCTAACCTTAACACTGGTTTTAACAAGTCTTACATTAGGTAACGTGAATCTTACACATTTAGTTTTATTTTCATTTAATAATAAATTATTAGCACAAAACCAGTGGACTATCCTAGAGAGGGCAATGTTTACATCGTCAAGTTCGCGCTGTCCACGTTTAACTTTAAATATTAAAGAAGTGTCATCAGCAAACAAAACTACATCGTGGTCGTCTCTTATGAGGTGAGGGAGATCATTAATATATACTAGAAAAAGAAAAGGTCCCAAAATTGAACCCTGCGGTACCCCCATTGCTACAGGAGAACCAGGTGACTGTTTACCATTGATCACTACTTTCTGGACCCTATCACTTAAGTAAGAATTGACGAAATTCAAGGCCGTCCCCCGGATTCCGTAATGATCAAGTTTCTTAATTAAAGTCTGGTGCTGAACGCAATCGAAGGCCTTAGATAAGTCACAGAATACACCATAAGCATCATATGACTCATCCCAGGCCCTGTATATACACTCTAATAATTTAATACCGGCATCAGTGGTGGACCGACCACGAGTGAAACCGAATTGTTTTGTATGTAATAGTTTATTAACGTTAAAGTGATTTTGCATTTGATTAAGCATAATTTTTTCAAAAATTTTACTAAATGTAGGTAGTACAGAAATGGGACGGAAATTGGACGGATCTGAAGTACTACCCGATTTAAACAGGGGAATTAATTTACTAGATTTCATTAAATCAGGGAACACACCACTATCAACACAATTATTAAATATTATTACTAGTTCAGGAGCAACCATTTCAATAAAAGAATTTACTAAATACACAGAGATGCCCCAGAGGTCAGCTGTTTTCTTGATATTTAAAGATTTAAAAGTTTTTAAGATAGTGTTTATGTTAACTTTACTGAATTTAAATATAACGTTACAACAAGGAACGTTTGCTTTTAACAAAGATTCTGCAATGGGGGTTGAAGAGCCTAGGGTTTTTGTCAAATCTACAGGAATTCGGGAGAAAAAATTTTCAAATTCGTTAGCGACCTCGAAGTCTGATGTAGTTATTTTACCATTTATATTAAGTTTAAAATGATTATCATTTAATTTTTGTTGACCTCTTTCCGCGTTTATAATTTTCCAAGTAGATTTAACTTTGTCTGCACTATTGAGAATTTTATCACTTATATATTTTGATTTAGCTGCTAAACAATCTGCTTTAAACTTTTTTGAATAAGTTTTAACATAATCTAGAAATGCAACTGATCTATTAAGCTGTCTTTCTGAGTATAGTTCATAAAGTTTTTGTCTACTTTTGTGTATACCCTCAGTGGCCCATTCAATACCCTCAGTGGCCCATTCAATGTACACACATATATATGTATATACCATATATGTGTGTGTACAGATGTATATATTATGTTGGTTTAGACGTAATATTATGTAAAGTACTAGCTATGTAAGTAGTTATTAGTATTTAAGTTTAATGACTATCATATTATGAATAATAATTCCGTTCGGACATATTTCTCTATGTCTTGTCCATCTTAACCTTTGAGCACTTACTACAAATTCTCTCTGAATCACCCTAAGGTTGACTGTTAGATAATGCCTATGGCATTAAATCCGCCTTTGTACTTTAACTGTAAGTTTAAAATAAATAAATAAAAATGCCATGTGGTTATTTAACCTGGAAGATTCTGTAAATGTACCCTTAACAATGCACTTTGCTCAACTTTGCGTCTATAGCGAAGATATGACTTCTCTAATACATCAGACGTTTATTTTTGCTAGTGATTGGTAGAACTTACTAGTATTAACATCTAGATCAAAACTCAACATGAATTTTCAATTAGCTGTGTGTATATCATACATCGCACACCACGAGGTGGTCTATCACAGTTAACAATTTAGACTAATGAAATAGTTACCTCTTGTTCACCAATTGAAACGGCAAGATGTGGCAACAATCTAGAAGAGCATCTGACAACACTGACCTTAATTTGAAATAGATCTGTGGAATACATTTATGGGCCGAATTAATCACTTTATTGGCTGCAAGTACCGGGATATATGACAATGTGAGTTAACCATAACTTCCAATATTGAATCTGGAGCGTTTGTTGAACCACGCAATTATTTGAGAACACAACTAGATGTGAAGATGGTTGAGAATAGGCCTGACTCTTTAGTGTAATATAAATTCTTTGTTCCCGTATAGTTTATGGAACAGGTACTTGTGCTTTTAACTTTACGAGGAAAATAAAACTACCTTCAGACTAGACAAGGACTTAAGATGTTTAGATGAGAGTAAAACAAGATATATTCAGGTTGTTCTTCTACGAGTGTTATGAGAAGTTTGAGAAGTAGCTGGTGTGACTCTGATGGACAAAATGAGAAACACTGCAATAAAAGGACTTTGCAGTGTGTCAGAAGATGTAGTAACCAAGGTGGAAAAAGGATAGTTCTCTGATGGTTCAAACATGTAGAGACGATGAATATTGTGTAAGATAACAAAAAAATAATTTTAAATTCGCATAATGTTTCGATTCCTTCAAGATAAAGCTATAAAACGACTCCAATAGACTAGCTAACGTTTTTAGGATTTGATTTTTTTTTAAAACGAACCCGTATCGTTTTAATATAAACAGTTACAATAATCGCTCGTCTAGATCTCGGCGAGTCAAAACACTGGTAAAAAATGCCGTTTCACCACGAGCAAAAAAATGCCGTTTCACCACGAGCAAAAAAAATGTCTATGAACACAACCATTCTATACCCAGATGGTATAATATATTAGTCATTGTGTGATACGAGAAGCGGGCTGAATCATAAAGAGCATCTGTTTTAGTCAGGGTGATACTATTGCAGTATAAATTAGGTAGTGACAGCAGTGTCACACAACATCCTTTTTGTTAAAATATTATACTAAATATTACGTAAAGGTATTGGTAAATTGGTTAGAACGCATCTGCGTTTTCAAACTCTATAGTAAAAACATCAAGAACACAAGTTTTGCTTTGTAATAATATACAATAGTATATAATAACATAGTCGTTTTTGGCTTTATAAGTTTACGGCCTAAACATAATCGTACTCAGATTTCATTCACTTTATTAGAACATACCAAGAGAAAGCACTACTGTATGTCATTTATTGCTCTCATTGCATAGGTACCCCACTAACCAATAATATAATCTTTAAAGCAGTCAAACCCAAGCTCAACCTTACCATGATGATGACTTTAGAGGTCAAATAGACAGCGAGGAATCTTCTATAAGTAATGAAAAACTGAACGACCGATGGGTGGTTCATGAAACGGAGCTTCAATATTATCATGTCATGTTTATTATTTCATCATTGAGTAATATTCAACCGCACGCCAACATCACAACACGGCGAAAACACCAGACTCCTGATGTAATAATAAATAAGAACACGATTGGGAAAGTATCTACTAAAGGCCTAGGAAAGGCCGTGGTTGACCGATGGACCGTGGAAAGGCCGATGACTTCAGTTTTTGTGATATAATTTCTATCCTAATATTTTACCTACTAAAGGTTTTAATTAATACTAACAACATAATAAAGTCAATATAATCGTGGCAGCAGCTGCCACAAAATAATCAAATGAATCGAGTTTGTATCAAAACGACTACTGGAAAACTTTTACCGTTTGAGCCGTACGTATCTCGTATCGTACAAGGTGTTTTGCAGATTATTATTTCGGTTCGTGTAAACATGGTCGTTATAGAGAACAATGTTCCCATCGCACGTCGCCGTCGCACGATTGGTTGAATCAAGTTTATCTCACAAATAAAACAATGTGAAACAACAAACACGACAACGAAGGTATTTCATTAATTTCATAAGTTACATAGGCGAAATATGATTTTAGAGAGTTTGTCGGGATGACAATAGATTTAAACGCTGGCGGCTATTTTTGGAAGATTATGATTGAACTAAGTCCCGTTCAGTCGTTTGTATAAACGTATATGGAATATCTCCCTTAGGGATTACAGTGAAGTTGATATGAACCTCATCTTCAAAATCAAATCACTTACCGCATACGGCGCATAGGCGTAAGTTGTCAAGTTGTCGAAGATTACGTGTACCTAGGACAAACTATCCAGTTAAGGTAAGTCCAACTTCCAGAAAGAGGTCAATCTTCAAATCCAACTCGGCTGGGCAGCGTTCGGGAAGCTACGTAACATCTTTTCGTCCAACATACCGCGTTGTCTTAAAAGCAAGGTCTTCGACCAAGGTGTGTTGCCAGCGATGACCTACGGAACTGAGACATGGCCATTGACGGTACGCCTTTTGCAGAAGGTCACTGTCGTCCAAACAGCAATGGAAAGGGCTATTCACGGAGTGTCACTTCGCGATCGAATTCGCAACGATGAGATCCAAAGGAGGACCAGGGTCATCGATATAGCCCAAAGAGTGGCCAAGCTTAAGTGGCAGTGGGCAGGCAGGACACATCGCTCGTAGGACCGACGGCCGATGGGGCCATAAAGTCCTCGCGTGGCGACCGCGTTGCTGGAAGACGCAGCGTGGGAAGGCCTGCCACAAGATGGACGGACGACATCTTAAAGATAACAGGAAGGCACTTTATGCGGAAAGCGCAGGACTGAATGTTCGTTCGTTGGGGGAGACATATGTCCATCAGTGAGCGTCAATCGGCTGAAATGATGATGTTACGGAGCATAGTTACTATGCATAGAATACGATTGTTTTTTTTTTATTCGTGTAATTTTTTAGCACCAGTGTCAATGTAGGAATGCCTACCTGCGTCAAATGTTTTGACTAATTAACAAAACGCTTTCTGGGTTTTAAATGCCCACTGTGCATCAGAGTTGAACGTTAAGTTATATAATTGTGTATTACATACTATTAACTGCAACACTTTCTACATTTACTTACACTTTCTGTTTCTAAATATTTTTCATGAATATAAAATTTTCTTTTTTAATTAGAACCACAGCACAGTTTATATTTTACACTGTGGCGCACGCAACATACATTTTCCGTTTTAAGAAGAAAGTACTTATCGTTAGGGTAATTTTTATGTAACATTTAATATTATTTTATTGTAGTAGCATCATCATTATGTCAGCCAAGTGACGCCCACTGCTATAATTGTAACCAAGTCTTAAAATACCCTATAAATTAAGTAATTTCCTGTGTGATCGCTACATTTTTTAAACTACTAAACGCATTTTAATGCAGAGTGATTGGATAAATTTTATATGTACTAGTTACATGCACCGGTTTCGCACGGGTGCATTGTCGATACAAATTTGGGGCAAAGAGGATTAGGAATGAGAAAACTAATACAACGTGAGATGTTAGTAATAAATATAAAACCCCAAACAATAATAAAAAAAACGTCAAACATCGACACAAAAACCAACTTCAAATTACCGGAATGCGAACGAATGGGACGACTCGGGAGCAGTAATTTCCAATCAGAAAATAAATTAAAAATCGATTGACCAAGTCGAAAATTTGGTCGAAAGATTTGGTTGGATGTGTACTCCTTATTTTTTGGAAGTCGGTTGATAACATTTAGGTATTACTTACCTATAGATATGGGTACCTAGGTATTGTGAAGGAATGACTAACCGCACGACGACAACTAATAATTAGTTCTTAACGCATCAATTATTGCGTGTTAGTTCAACATAGATTAGTCTCAATGTCTATCTTACTTACTAATATTAATAAATGAGACAGTATGGAAAGTTTATCACGCAATGATTTTTCACACCAACACACCTTGACTAGGTAAGTTGTAAAGAACTTAGTTTTATGTGAAGGTGTTCAGGAATCAAGATCGTGCTAAGGTCATTTGTTCTAATGAGGTGCTTGCAGATGCCGTTGATATCAGCCAGATTCAGGAATTGTAGGATTCAGACCAAGCCTATTATAGCCCATAATAATGGCATTTGGAGTAACTAAACTTTTTTAGTTTTAAGTGAATTGTCATGTTATCTATTGAGCGATGAGTAATTAGTCTGCCTTAACCACAATAATACAATAGTGTGGACATTGGGGTGTGACCTCACGATGGATGCGAAAGAGATACTTACCGAAGCATCCGCGGTAATGATCTGAGACGCGCGATACGTGAGGTCACCATACCGCGTCTGCAGCAACTTCTCCATGATCAGTCTCACCGTCGGGTACGAGAGGGATAGCATAATTATTCTTTGGGATAAACATTTAAAAATGCTTTAGTTTAAGAATAAGAACAACGTTTGACGAGACTGAGTAGGCGCTGCTGCATCAAACGAAGCAAGATCAGAGTTCACTGTTCCCTTATGTTTATAGGGATCCCATTCTCTCAATCCTTCCAATTCTCACCAATAGATCGAAAATATCACCAGTCTGTCAGAGTGCTGACTTACTTATCAATGAAGTCGTAGACTTGGCAATATCTTCAGTAGTAACAGTAAGATCACATGCAAGTAAATCAAGACACCTATTGGGTCTACGTGGTGGGGATTATTCCAAGAATCAAAGAAGAATTCGTAAGTAAAATCTACAATTGGCATGTCTCCAGGAATTAGTTCTATTAACATTGAGCGTATTATTTTTCTAAGAATGTATTTAATCGACACATTATAGATTTTTTTTTTCAACTCCACGAGAGCGCGGCCACTCCCATGTCCATTGCTGCGGGCGTCTCTGGTGACACTAAGGTATTTCCAGTGGCGCTCGGCGGACTGTGGCCACGCATGTGGCCTCTTCGGGATACATTATAGATGACCGTACTCTTATAGGAAACAAAGGGCCGTCACAAAGAAGTACAGTGTCAGACACTGTCAGTTGACCAGAGTTTTATAATATCAGTGGCGTAGCAAAAATCTACTTCTTGGGGTCTACCATCAGTGATTACGTACAAAGACCACCTTCAATAGTGACGAAGAACGGTTATGTCAACATTGATTAGGTAGTATACCTACATCCCACATTTGAAGACAAAACTAGAATATTTTTATTCATGCGACCTATTTCCGAGCACTGACTGACATTTGAGTAACACATGGCACGCAATATATTGAGATATTTCAGGTAGGTCGATGACCGCTGAATGTTGCCACTATGAGGAACTAGGAAGTGATTTAAGTAGATATAATTTGTTCATGGCCACAGAACTAATTAGTTTATACCTCTCATAAAGATGAAATGTATCATGATTGTTAGAAACTCTATACATTAAGTGTAAGCTGGTGTAAGAATGTACAAATAGGCACTTAAATATTAAATGCTTTTTATGACTTTTAATGTCCTTGAAGGGTCAGTGTATCATCTACCGTGTATATGGTACAGTGTACCATCTTGACCAATGGACCCTCTCTGAAAACCAGCGCTGTTTTACAATAGAATTAAGCTGAGGGAGGGCCTAATTTGTGCATTGGGATGACACTTGATGGCTTTACCGGCGCTGGCGTATGTGTGCCCAATTCCCAGTAATTTATAAAATATCTTTCGTTTTGTGTTTAACTCTTTTTTGTTTTGGTGCGGAATTGTGTACCTACCTAGTATCTATTGTATTGTGTCATTCTGTGTTCAAATTAAACGTTTTTTCTTTCTTTCTTGTGTGTAGAAAACAGGGCAGTATGAAAAAAAGACTGGGTAAAATTTCACTCAAAACTATCGAAAAATCACACGGGGTGGGGAAAAAGGATAGGTAGAGATATATTATACCACTAGAACAAAAATGGAACAGTAAATTATCGTGATGGCCAAATAATTACACCTTATTGGGTAGAGTTTTACCTATCAGTATATGTGCTGGCTGTTAATTTTTTTTATTTACAGGTTGGTTATGGATTTTCCATAGTGGCTGGTAAAGGCAATAGGCTTGCCCCCTGTAACCTAGGACCAACTAAATTACTGGCAAAGTGTGAGTGTGTAATGCACATCTGCCTACCCCTTTGGGATATGTCAGTTTGTCGATATGTACTTAGGTACATACATAGAAACAACGTATTTGGAAAGACAGTTTTGTTCCAAGTGTTTTTATTTTATGAAGTGTTTATATTTTAATGAAGCAATAGAATAGTAAAATTTGAATGCGGTGTTTACCTCTAAGTGATTGTGGCACGATGGATGTATTTACTATGTAAGTAATTTCTGTAAGTATTAATGTTAACAATCATTGGTAGACCTTTTAAATAAATAAATAAAATACAGGAACATGTGGGAATCTAAAAACTATTTAATGCAAGTGCACACAACCCTACACATTCTTAGAGAATTCTTTAATTTCTCCTTAAGAATTATTTTAAGAGTAAAGAGTTATGGTATAAATAAATGTTAAGGAAGTCAATAAATTTAAATTTGTCATGAGGATAAAATATCAATGTTTTAAGGAAAATTAACAACATCAATTATTAGTCTTTTTTATTCCATAATAGGAAATTAATTTCATAATTGGTGATTACATTGTGTGGTTTGAGTAATACAAATACTATTAATCCTAGTAATAGAATAGGCTCATAAAGACTGAGGGGCTCAATCAAGACCTCCGTGGCCCGAGTCATCCTGTGCATGCCTACTTGCTGTGCTGCTGATTGGATGAACAGGGCTATGACACGAATAAAGCTGGCAAAATGATGGCATCATAATTACGCTTTTTATAATTTTGTGTGTGGGTTTATAGAGTAGCTTTTGTCATCTTAAACAAGATCAAGTTAAGATTCTGCTGATTATTGGAAAGATGTTTGAACACATAAAGATCTAAAATATGATAAGTACTGACAATATCAGCTGGTGTAGTGTTATAGGTTTTTTTTAAGATAAAAGGAAATTGTAGTTCAATTGATTCAGTCAAAGAGATAACCTGTATTATTCAACTCAGGACCATCCTCTCAAAAGGGCTAAACTAATACTTACTTAACTTTTCAAGTTTCTTTTATTGCAGCTCCCTAAGAATTTTCAATGAAATAGATGGAAGTAGATAGGTACCTCCATATGATGACATTCTTTATTCAGGATTAGTTTCAGTAAATTTATTGACGGAATCTTTATGGGCTAAAGTAGGTTTGCATGGATTTGATGTTTAGGGATACTGGGTACAGAAGTACCTATCAATAATCTATGATAATCTTGTTAATCTGCGTATCAAAAATTCAAACTTGTTCCTCTAAGACAAACAAGAACTTGACAAAAAAATTTGCAATAACTTAATCATAGTTCAATTTTGTGTATATTACCTAGTGTGTTTATACTTCGATTGATTTTTGTAGACACTAATTCCCTAAATATTGAAGTTGAAACATAAGTATGTTCTTAACTTGCTCACACATGCACAGCTGAAATTCACATGATCCGATTTCTTGGTGTTTGAAAATAGTATGTGAGAAAAATAAACTTACTTACCTTGCGGTTCATTTGTTTCAGTCAAGAAAATGAAAATAACGTTCATTTATAAACAAAACACTACATAAAATCGACAAACAACCTCACAATAATTCACAAAACAGTCCACTCCTCTCACTTTACGTCCACAGAGTAGTAAGTAAAGTACTAAAGTCTAAAGAAAGAAAGACACAGACCTTGCCCTGCTTCCCTGCCTGCCTGTTTGACCCATCCGGCATCCCGTCCGTTCCATCCAAGCTAGGCTGCCTCAGTTTGACCGGGTAAGATTCTTGCCACAGGTATAATTTTTTACTGCATGATAATATTACTTTCTGTTCTACTTTATATAAACTACACTTACTACTATACTTTATATAATAAAGCAGAATATGCTAAACTTCTCCACAATTTCAAATTCACAATTTAAGGCAGAGGCCTTAAATTTTTTGTCATAGCAACACACAATCTAAAAAAAATAAAATATGTCTTGGTGCGCCATCTATCAGTCACTAGAATAAAATCACACTTTAGTGACATCTATTGACAAGTAGCCGATTTAGACAAAAGTAGCGGTAAAGTCAACAAATTAATTAAGTAGTAGACGATATAGATGACGCTTTCACCGTATACCCTGGAAAGTAAATTAGGTAGGTAAGTACGGCAAACTAACCAATTATTGGCACTTTAGTAGTGTGCTCCTCGTATCAAGCCGAAATTAAATTACACAAAATAAAACGATTAGTTATTTATGATAGCTATTTATTGATTTCCTAAGATTACCATAAAATCTCATTTACCAAAGCTAGTAAGTAGAGAAAACCGTATGTGTCAGAATCAAAGTAAATACTTAAACCTCTGATTTTATAATCGTTTGTATGTGATTGAATTGTATTAAATAAATATTTCGCACTTAAATCCAAATCTCTACAATTATTTATTAAATCAGTAAGAAATAGATATATTAATATCATATATTCTCATTAAAAATATAAGAAATACCTACCGATTCTTAAAAATACCTACTTACCTATACTTATAAGGGTATAAATTGAAACACTATTTTATAAACTCTGCTTTTATTTAGGTAAGTATGTTTTGGTTCGAATCACAGGATTTTCTATAGTGCCCGGTAACGGCAATAAGCTTACCCCCTATTACGGGGACCAACGAAATTACTGGTAATATAGGCCTGGTGTGTCTGTCTTTTTTTTTTAGTGTTTCATTGTTTACGATGTACTAAAATGTAAGAAAACATAATTATAATTAGCACTCCATGTTCTACTACCAATAATAGGATTTTGATGAATTTATTGTTTCATATGTTGGCACCTAAAATAATTATACACATGGGGCACACTAAAAGTTTTGCACTTCTAATCGGAATTATTTGAATTTCGAATGTTATATTTATTTAAACGTTGCAACCTTCTTAGTAATAAAAAAAACAATTGGCGGGAAATCATTTGTCAATTGTTTTTTATCACACCAAAGTTCTACGTATGCAACGAAAATGGAATTAAGTCGAAAAGATTTTAGAGCGATGATTTTTTATGATTTTAAAAGTTCTCTCTCTCTCTCCGCAAGACTGGGCCGCTCGTCTTCAAAATGCTTTTGGGAGAGAAGCACCTTGTTTGAGCACCGTGAGGCGATGGTTTGCTGAATTTGAGAGAGGTCGAGTTTTTTACATGTCGAATTTCGTGAAGGGCGGCCTTCAACTGCCGTCAACGAAAATAATGTGGCTACTGTTAAGCGGTTAATTGAAGAAAACCCGCGGATTACCTATGAGACAATTCGACGACTATTGGGGATTGGTATGAGTCAAATCCAGAAAATTTTACACGAAGAATTGAAAGTTCGGAAACTTTGTTGTCGTTGGACACTGACGCTGGAACTGACAGCGGAGCAGAAGCGGGCTCGCGTGGAATGGTGCTCACAGATGCTACTGAAGTACGACCACGGGCATTCTAATGCTGTTTATGACATTGTCACAGGAGACGAAACGTGGATTTATTGTTTTGAACCCGAAAAAAAACAGCAATCTTGTGAATGGGTGTTTGAAAATGAGAACAAGCCAACAAAAGTGAGGCAGGCGAGAAACGTTGGTAAAAAAATGTTCTCGTTTTTTTTCTCAGCTACGGGCCCATCTGTACAATTCCACTTGAAGATCAAAAGAGTGTTAATGCCGAGCGGTATTCTACCATTTGTTTACCCAGGGTGTTAGAAAAATTCGCGAAAGACGACCCAAAAGCCGCGTTCTCCTACATCATGACAACGCTTCTTCAGATACGGGCAACCAAAACAAAGTCAGTTTTAGCTTCCGAAAAAATACAACTCGTCACCCATCCTGCGCATAGACCCGACCTAGCACCCTGTGATTTCTATATTTTCCCCAAAATCAAAGATTTCGTGTCGTCGCTGTCACCAAATGTCATCCTTCTGCATATCTATCCCTCGGGAACATTCATTGCTATGCAGATGACAGCACATTGCACAACAACAACAACTCGTGGCTGATCTCGA